>NC_051169.1:75937439-76142439 GCF_013339725.1 Rhipicephalus microplus
ATGACTGGAAACAATCAACAACCACCAGGGGAACGTGCCCAGACCTCGTCTTTTCCTAGTTCGGGGCAGATCAGATACTACAAAGCAGTAATAATGAAGATGCAACGACATTCACAACTCAACACAACACACCAGTTATGACCAATAAACATTGTATATACCTGTACACCACTTGGAACTTATTTACATGCGTGGGTTGTCAATGTCACGGGTGATTTACGGTCACACCGAACGATCCTACTGCTTCACCCACTCATCATCATTCACTTCGTGGATATGCCGTGATTTTTAATTGAGAAAGCCTTGCCTTATCTATAGTGGGACAGTGTGTCAAAGATGAGCAAGCTTGTTTGCTGCTGAAATCCAAGAGAGAACAGTGAAATGGTCCATGAACACAATAATCAGGGTTGCGTGGTCAGCATGGCTTGAGACATGTTGCTTTTAGGTGACGATGATAGCTTAAATGCAGATCTAGACAAGTAATCAGCAAGTGTGTTACTGCCACGTGGCGCATTGTGGCGTCACGAAATGGTCACGATGTACCGTAGGGGCCGCGGTTTTGTTGCGGCCGGAGAGCCGTCACAGACGTGGTGACCGTAATCCAGACACAAAGCCTCCGTGACGTGAACTCCCATCGGTGGTTTAGTTCCACAGAGAGGTCGGGGTACTTGTCGATACTTAACCGAAGGATACCGAACGATACTTGTCGATACTGATCAATGATAAATTTATCTCCTTTTAAGCGCTTTGTTATGATGCGTGGCGTAAACACACACTCGGCCCAGATTGCCGTTATCACAATAAGTCTAGTGGAAATTTTGATTATAAGTTTAGCTAAACCTAGTTAAGCCTCGCTTATAGCTGCCTGTAGTATTCCGTGGCATATACTCATGGGCGGATGCATACAACCGGCACTAATGAGCGGGCACTCTACAATGACGTCATATGTCAGACGGCTTGTGACTCCGCCTTCGGACAACACTGCCGAGTGCATGGACCAGTCACGTAGGTGATCGGCGGCCGCGCGTCGGGGGGCCTCCCGACACGCTGTGCTCGGAGGCAGCTTTGCAGCAACTGTGCCAGTTGTCACGTTATCATAGAGGGCGATGTAGAGCGTCGGGCTGGGCCATGGAGGAAGGAAACATCTTGGGCTGGGTGAAGCCTGAGCGGCTGGACGTCGCTACAAGTGCCTCAGTATGTCGATGGCAGTATGTCGATGGCTGTTAACAAACATGGGATAGGTCTATAGTTATGCACTGCCTCCATGTTCGACTCACCTCCATGTTCGACTCACCAAGTGACGATGCCGTGTGATGATGTCATGAGGTGACGTCATGTTATGTGACGTCATACTGGAGTCGTGAAGACGCTGGAAATTTTGGCGGCATGTGACGTCACGATGATGCCATATGATGACGTCATCGCGTTGCGATGATTCTTGGCGTCGTTCGTGTTGATGGCGATGCTGAGAGACACCGACAGCCAATATCCGCGTTTGAAGAGGTCTACAAGGCTCTCGCCTTAATATTAGGATATGTAAACCCGCCTCTTTCGTGATGCCACGGTGCATGCGCACTTCCTCTTGCGGGAAATGAGTTTTCCTCTTGCGGGAAATTGAGTTTACGACACAATAGCAAAGATAAACGGTTCCGCAGTTGTACAATAAAACAAAATAATTGGTTATTGGCAACAACCGAAGGAGCGACGAAATATATGTATAGATGCATATATAAAACAGTCCTGAGAGTAACCACATGTTAGTGTCGTACGAACGTCATCATCAGCATCATCAGAAACTTGACTACACCTTCCACAGGGCAAAGAACTCGCCCATGTTCCGTCAATCAACCAGGTCGTGCAGCTTCTGTTGTGACGTTATACCTGCAAACTTTGTAATCTCATCTGCCCACCTATTTTTCTTTCTCCCTCTCACGACTTTGCCTTCGCTTGGAATCCGGTCAGTTACCCTCAATGACCAGCGGTATCCAGCCTACGCGTTACGTGCCCGGCCTATGTAGATTTCTTCTATTTCAGTTGTCTGATGTCCATAGCCCCCGTTTGTTTCCTGACCTACTCTGCTATCTTGCTCTCTCTTAAGATTGCACCTATCACTTTCCTTTCCACCACTCACTGAATCGTCCTCAATATAAATTGAACCCTCTTAGTAAGCCTCCAGGTTTCTGCTCCTTGGGTAATACCGGCAAGATGCAGCTGTTATATACCTTCTTCTTGACGGTTGCTGGTGGATTACCATTCATGATTTGATAATGCTTGTCGAATGTGCTCCACCACTCTCACTGTTCGGCTCCGTGGTTAGGCGAGTTGGAGCTTACACTTGAATCAATATAATGATTAGCATGATGCAATCACACGAGAGATGCTACTCTATATTCTTAGCGAAGCGAAAAGAATGATAAAGGGGAGAAAGATAAGATGACGTTTTCTTTTTTTCCACTCGTTGAAAGGATCATAAAGATGAAATACAAATAAGCAAATTGTTCGTGGTATGTATAAGGATTGGCAAGCATTTTAGAGCTAGTGAATTCGTAAAAAACATTGTTTCATATACCGAGCAAACTCTGGCCGCTCGACAGAAGTGGGCCCAGAGATCGAGCTAACATGCATGTCGTGCCTTCTATAACATGCCACTCCAAATGTATTCCATCGCTAAAAGATAAGAATAAGCGATGCATGGGAAATTATTTGCGCGGCCTGCTTACATGGAACGCTCGTCATAACCCCGATGTATTCATTTTTTTCTTGTTTTATATTTCTCAGCAGCCAGCGAGTTCGATCGCTCTTCGGATACGTGGGCGGCGTTGCGAAATGTTTCTCGTTTCTCAATATAACTTCGCTGACAGCCATACAGTCGCAGCGACGCGCTCGGCTTGCTTTTATTGAGTACGTTCTATGGACAAGGGACGTTGCGCAAGCGCCTCAAAGCACGACCGCCTCGCAAACATTGCAAGTGCGCAAAAAAGAAGTAACTGCGTTGGATTACACCTCTTCAGGGGTGTCGAATTGTGACTTTGTTGAAATGGCCGAGAAGATCACGAGGAGGCACAGAACCTCGTTAGAGTAGGGTGAAATTGCACCCCCATTTTTGTTTTAAGTTTTCTGCCTATACAACGTAATCTTCTTGTAATTGTGTGGAGGTAAATATAGTAAAACCTGACTATCCGCGCGAGCGAAATCGGGGACGTCAGAGCGAGTTAGTGCACCCCCACTTCCAACTTCACGCCTTTCCAGTGGACCCTATATATATTACGTGCATGCAACTTCGAAAAAAAAAAAAAAACGGACGCTGTAAGTACAAGCTTGTCGTGACCTGCATTTGCGTTACATCTTTACGCTAACTTTCACAGTTGTGCAACGGTCCACACGAACACAATCGAGAGACGTGAAATAATACAGCACATGTTAAATGAAGAAAGGTGCACATAAAAAAAGTAAAGAACAACTGGAAGTTTAAATTTCTATTGTGTATCGTCTTGCTATTATATAGTGAAAGCGTTTTGCTCTGTAAAGTTGAGTGGGTGAGTGAGTATGCGTCATACATGAAAGTGAGTACTTGATTTGTGGTTTGCTACCCTATATGTGCCCCGACTTAGTGAATGAAAAGTTAGATATAAAGAAGAAAGACAGCTTATGGTTTAACCTATTTCGTTGTGGGCTCCCTAAAACAACCATTTTTTTTCGATTGAGCAACCTCATGACCACAAATACAACTTGAGACAAAGACAGGCGCAGCGTTTTTTAATGTTTAAGAATGCAACATTTATTCTCAAAAATAATCATGTCCACTGACCTTTATGTACCTTGAATGGCTGAAAACAGCTTCGGGCCTCTCCAGCGCACACGTGATCTATAAACAGGAGCGCCTACTGACCACCATTCGTGGACGGAAATTAACGCACAGACAAACATCCCAAATGAAAAAGACCCAGAAGACACGGGCCGCTCAAGCAGGACGACCCAGTAAGCATAGGTGCAATCTGTCACGTTCAGAGCCCGTTTCCGGCCTCGATGCTTCACATTGCACAGGGCACGGTTCCACATTTATAGAGAAGAAATTCATTGCACTGAAGTGCTCTACATTGTTCTCACGCTCTGTTACATTATAGCGCATTTGAGCGAAACAAAAAGTGGGTTTACGCGTGTAAGATAGGGCATAAGCAGATCACAATCATATGTGACCATTACATCGCTTAAGCAGTAAAAGTAGCAGTTTTAACAAGTATCAATACTAATGGCACAAAAATTGTACACCAAAATATCAAGAGCGCTCAGGTACACAACTTTAAAAAACTTTAAAGGATGAACTGTTTGCAATAGGGGAAGTATACCATTATTACAGTACCAAAAAAAAAAAAATATACCACCGTGAAGCAAGAATCAGGTATGCATTTTGTGATTGTGGTATCGATAACACCACTATTAACGTTGAATAAATTAAAACTTTATTTTTATTCATTAAACGTATAATGACTGAAAATAAGATCATCATCAGCAGCCGCAGCCTGACTACGTCCACTGCAGGACACAGGCCTCTCCCATGTTCCACCAGTTAACCCGGTCCCGTGCTTGCTGCTGCCAATTTATAGCCGCGAACTTTTTAATCTCATCTGCCCACCTAACCTTCTGTCTCCCCTTAACCCACTTGCCTTCTCTGAGAATTTAGTTAGTTATCCTTAATGACCAGCGGTTATACTGTCTACGCGCTACATGCCCGGCTCATGTCCATTTCCTCTTCTTGATTTCAACTATGATATCCTTAGCTCCCTATGATATCCTTGTTCCCTAATCAACTCTGCTCTCTTCTTGTCTCTTAAGGTTACACCTACCATTTTTCTTTGCTTTGCTCGCTGCGTCGTCCTCAGTTTAAGCTCAACCCTCTTTGTAAGTCTCCATGTTTCTGCTCCGTAGCTAAGTACCGGCAAGATACAGCTCTTGTATACCTTCCTCTTAAGGGATAGTGGCAATCTACCTGTCATAATTTGAGAGTGCTTGCCAAATGTGCTCCACCCCATTCTTATTCTTTTAGTTACTTTAATCTCGTGGTTCGGTTCCGCGGTTATTACCTGCCCTAAGTAGGCATAGTCTTTTACAACTTGAAGTGCACTATTACCTATCTCGAAGCGCTGCTCTTTCCCGAGGTTGTTGTACATTACTTTAGTTTTCTGCAGATTAATTTTAAGACCCACCTTTCTGCTCTCCTTGTCTACCTCCATTATTATGAGCTGCAATTCGTCCCCTGAATTACTCAGCAATGCAATGTCATCGATGAAGCACAGGTTACTAAGGTACTCTTCATTAACTCTTATCCCTGACTGTTCCCATTCTAGGCTTCTGAAAACCTCCTGTAAACATGCGGTGAATAGCATTGGGGAGATTGTGTCCCCTTGCCTTACACCCTTCTTGATTGGTATTCTGTTGCTTTCTTTATGAAACACTATGGTAGCAGTTGATCCCCTGTAGATTTCTTCCAGGATGTTTATATATATTTCATCGACGCCCTTATTCCGCAGTGTCTGCATGACGGCTGATATTTCTACTGAATCAAACGCCTTCTCGTAATCTATGAAGGCTATGTATAGTGGTTGGTTATATTCTGATCATTTCTCAATTACCTGATTGACAGTATGAATGTGGTCGATTGTTGAGAAGCCTGTTCGAAATCCTGCTTGTTCCTTTGGTTGATTGAATTCTAATGTTTTTCTTTACTCTGTTAGCAATTACCTTTGTAGATAGCTTGTATACTACAGAAAGCAAGCTGATCGGCCTGTAATTCTTCAAGTCCTTGTCATCTCCTTTCTTATGTATTAAGATGATGTTAGTATTCTTCCAACACTCTGGTACTGTTCCCATCAGGAGACACTTCGTAAACAGGGTGGCTAGTTTTTCTAACACAATCTGTCCTCCATCTTTCAGCAGATCTGATGTTACCTGATCCTCACCAGCAGCTTTGCCTCTTTGCATGCTCTCCAAAGCTTTTCCGACTTCTATCATTACTGGTGGGGTGTCGTCTGGGTTACTGCTAGTTCTTATAGTATTAAGGCCGTGGTTGTCTCGGCTACTGTACAGATCTCTGTAAAACTCCTCCGCTATTTTAACTATCCTATTCATATTGCAATGGTAGTTATTTTGCCTTCTTTGTCCCTTAGTGCATACATCTGATTTTTGCCTATCCCAAGTTTCTTCTTCACTTCACTTCAAAAATAACATATGTTTAGTTTTACGTACTTAAAATAACAAATTGTGTACCAGCTTCCAGCTTTGCCAACACTGTTTGGGGGTGTATTTTTCCCAGCACGTTGGTTTTATATTGGACACTTTGAATGACATAGTTTGTCATTGGTTTTTGTCATTGCTATTGGAGTGCGACGTGGCCTGTATCCTGTGTTCATACTGATGCAGCGATTTTTACATTGTTCGTATATAGTTGCTGGAAACCTCTCCAAAATATATTATGACGTAAAAAATGATTTTAAAATCTTCAATGTTTGATTTCACTGAAATGAAGTAGGTAAAAATGAAAATTATACCACATTTTATCTAAGTTATCCGCAGACGCTCTGAACCCGATCTGTTTATAGTGTCGAACGGACGCATACACGGGTGTTATGATGGATGGATGGATGCGTATACACTAATGTTCTCTTGGTGCCTTCTCTCTTGCTTCATAAACATTTCTCTTCTATGCATCACCTCATATTTTTTCTCATTTACCTTATTTTCTTTTCTTCCCTGTCCCATCAATCCCTGTTCCCCCCCGGGTGTATCAGTCGTTGAGGGGCACTCACTTGAAAGACAGTTATAGGGCACTCCACACCCCATTTTTCTGACATTTCTGCCTTTCCTTAAAGAATCACTCCCCCCCCCCCCCCCCATGCACGAACACTTCCAAAAGCACCAACAGAAAAATAAGTGTAGCGTAACGCAAAATATACCGATACATTTCCGTGCTTGATGTAGACGTGCCTGTTTCCAGTGTCCACAGCTGTCGCCATACTAAGTGAGCGGAATGTTTTTGACTTTCTTTAATCGATTCCGTCCTTGACTGCACCTGCACTCTCGATGCATGAACTCTGCCTGTGTTCAGTACTATAACAATCGAGCGTACTTGATATGCACGTTGAATATTTCATCCTTTTTTTTCTTCTAGATATTAACTCGGCATCAGATATGTAATATGTTCCACTCATTATTCTTTCAACGAGCGTGTCTTCTTATAAGCGCCCTGCGTTTATATAGATAGGTTGAATGAAAGGAAAAAGCGAAAGGGCGGGGGAGGGGAGGGCGGGCAGGCTTTATGTCGTGGCCAACGTGTTACATACTTTGTGGTAGACCAACGTAAGCGCAAGTCAGATTCGTCTCTGTACTTTCAGATGCCGACGTGCACACAGCAACAGAGAGGTGGGAAGTCAGCCGTGTGCAAAGTTTATTTTATTTAAGTTCATTTAGTCTCACATTGCCTGCGTTGAAAAGTCTGTAATGGCAAATTAACTCTTATTTTTGACATCGAAGAATGAGAGCTAGAAGGTTCTCTTATAACGGAAGAAAAAAAATATAAATAAAAAATTGATCATCACTGGATGGATGCAAAGGTGCAGTGCGTTTTCATCCGGTAAGATCCGCTTGAGGGGCCCTGATTTCAGAGGACGGAGCTATTGAATGCACAGTGGTTTATATACGCAGGAAACGTTTAGAATATTTCCATAAATAGCAAACAACAAAAAAGGACAGGGAAAAGCTGGGGTCATTATAACCGTGAGCAAATTTACATCACAAAGATAAAAAAGTTACATGAAAAGAGAGAGATCAGCTGTACGCTAGTGTATGGATGAATCCGCGATAATAGCACATGGCCTTTTGATTATACTGTCGGCATTGAAGGAAATTCTCATAAAGACCACCACGCACCTCTACCAGTGATGTGTGAAGGTTCAGTGTTTTTTGTGAAATTTCGTGTAGTGCGAGTTCTCTTGTTTACGAACATTTACTTATATTGCAGTGCTGAGACTTCGAGTACGTGAAGGTATACATTCACCTCTTGTTTTCTCCGTAGTGGTGTTTTCTGACAAGTTTACAAGGTGATCGAGCTACACCACGTATAGAAAGAAGAGTAGCCGGTGCCATTGCTAGGCACATATGGCTGTTTATATATGCACATTTTTCGAAAGGAGAAGGAGTAATGTGGTCTAAGGAGACAATTAATGAATGCATGTGTCTTTATTTTCGTTAAGGATGAACAGTACGAACGACGCCTTGTTTTGTCGACTATAACCAGAAAACCGACTTTATTCTCTATCTCTCTTCTTATCATCTAACCACCACTGAGCACTCGGAAGGTTTATAAGACAATATTATTTTGAACAGGGTTGAAGCAGCCCGAACTTATAGCCCGCTGAGCTAAAAACGCCGATACGTATTCGTACGGTAAAGATGGCGTTCGAGTGACAATAACGGCTTTCTATTTTCAACCAATGGGACTCTCGGGAGCCGCAATTTCGACCCCGGATCCCATCTCCGTGCATGCTTCGGCCGCCGCTTGCTCCATGGGTCGCTCTGTTTACCCTGCCTTCCGATGTCTCGCAGATTCTCGTGCCGTGTGATGGAAAGCAAATAAGTCACGGTTGCGACCGTACGTTCCTATTTACGTCGCGCACCCCCGTTTTGTGGGTACTTCGGCTTCTAGGTCGTGGGTTCGTTGTTCTCTTTCTCTTGCGTACACAAACACAGACAGGGGGGAAGAAAGAGATATACAGACTGACAGGAATATTTAGCGACTACCAGTCGTTGCGATGCGGAGTGGGGTCCAGTCTTGGTGATCAGTCTATTTCTGGGGGAATGCTCTTACGTTGGCTACCAGGAGCGGCCACAGCGTCGGGTGTAGATATATCATCATCATCATCATCCTGACTACGTCCACTGCAGGACAAAGGCCTCTCCCATGTTCCGCCAGTTAACCCGGTCCTGTGCTTGCTGCTGCCAATAAGGATATATGCAAGATGTATAAAATAGTGAGCTTAGAGAGCTTATAGGTGCCACATCGCAAATAAATGAGGCCGTTTACTTAAATAGACAAGTATGAATGATGAGGATCCTGCTACATGCCATAACTCAACCGTTACATGCCTCGCGCAACCACATGCTATAGAGCATGTAATAGGGACGGGTCAGGGACGTAGCCGCAAATTCTGGGCACACCTCCCTCCCACCTGACGACGCCATTGGTCAGGGGGACGACACTCCCGCCATGTCCGTAAAAATAGGCGTTCGCGCGTGCTTCCATAGTGCTGGCGTCCTTTTTGCGCACGACCACTTTGCCAAGAAAGGCGCGAAAAAAAATTGGCAGGTCCCCCGTACAGTCGCAATCGATGATATGCGAGACACGTATGAGGACGGTTGGTATGTCTTGAAAATAAGCACAACGTTACGAGGCGGATGTGAATCATGCTGTGCATGACTTGCTTGTCATGATTATCATCTTTGGACGTGTCATGTACCCTCGTCGTCCGTTCGCGTCACGTGACATCAATTCCGTATATGCGAAGCTAGCGAAATGGTCGCGAGCGCATCTTGAGCGTGGCATGTAGTCATGTTGTTACATGACACGTATCTCGTGATTGTTATGGTTGGACGTGTCGTGTACCAAATTTAGTACTCGTGAAGCTAGCTAAACGGCCGCGAGCGCACTATGAGCGTAGCATGTAGGCATGTGATTACATGACACGCATGTCATGATTATCATGCTTGAGCGTGTCGTTTACCTTGTCGTTCGTTCAGGTCACGTAATACCGAACTTGGAATATGAGAAGCTAGTGAAATGGCCGCGAGCGCGTCATGAGCGTGGCATGTAGTCATGTTCCAACATGACATGCATCTCTTGACTATCATGTTTGCACCAGTCATATACCTCCGTAATGCATTCACGTCCGTAATACCAAATTTGGTAGATGTGAAGCTACAGAAACGACCACGAGCGCACCATGAATGTGGTGTGGACTCATGACTTACTTGACATGCATGTCATCATTTCCATGTTAGGTTCTGTCGGTTGTGTTTACCATGCAGTCATGTCATACCTTACCGGTTTTGCAACATGTCATGAAAATAAACCACCGCAAGAGCAGCAAGACCATGAAATGTAAATCATGACACTTGTGACATATGTCATGATATACATGTTATGACTCGTCATTTATGCTTTTCCTACATTTATGTTATGCCATACGAAATTTGGTATTGATACCATTATCGAAACGGCCAGGAGAGCTAAAGTCCTAGGTGAATAGATAGATAGATAGATAGATAGATAGATAGATAGATAGATAGATAGATAGATAGATAGATAGATAGATAGATAGATAGATAGATAGATAGATAGATAGATAGATAGATAGATAGATAGATAGATAGACAGACAGATACGCTCAAAGTTGGTGAAGTTCACTAAAAATGCTTCGCATTTTAAAAAAAAAACGTGGTGTGGCAAACCACTCCGGCACAGTTCTCAAAATTGCCTCAAATCCAAGCGGAAATGGTGTGATGACACTAACGGCAAAAGTACGCATTCTCTTCACATGTGGTGTCGTCAGTATACGACAGGCTTCTCCTCCGAGCAAGTTCCCGCCAATTTTCCTTACCGCGAATGAGCGAGCGATGCAACTAACTTGTCCATATATGATATTTTATATATTCCGTATAGACTACGGTAAACTGCAGCGCGCCGAGCTATGCGGCGTAGAACTGGAAGAATACCCCCAACTACTCAGCCTTGCGCATGCTGTCACGGATACGCTGAGTGTCCGGAGTGTTTTGTAAGCACGAGTCACATTTAGTATGCGAGGTCACAATGAAGCGCATCTGCGTGGACGTAAGAGACAAGCGGCCGTGGCAGAGAAAAGCCAGCTGCCGCTCTTGCCGTCAACCTTGCTTCGATTGTGGGCTGCAGTAGATATCCATGCATGCAGATCCTTTGACACATCTGTAATGGTGCATACATGTGCGCTGTCTTTCTCGGGTGACATACAGCTTGAATCGAACTGCTCAGCGTAAGATTAACGCGTTAGCGAAAAAATAAGCAAAAAGTTCAAGACGATTTATTGTGGTTTAACCAACAAGTCCGTGAGAGGCGACGCCGTACAGGGTGGGCAGCCCTCGTCGCGGGTGGCCTAGGCCCAGGCCACGAATTTACTGGAGTTTTTTTTTCTAATTGAAGTTGTGATTATGCTACCATCGGGTTACCTAATATCAGAACCTGTTAGATTAATGCACGTCAGGTTATAAAATTATGAAAATAAAGTGGAAACATAATATAAAAAATGGCCAAAAGGGAAACAGAAGGCTTTATCGGACAGTATTAAAGGCATGTCTTGCTCGTTTGTCATTGCACTACATTCATCTAGTAGCAATGAATATTTGTAATCAGTTAAATGTGTCCCTAGTTTCGGGTAACATATCGATACCGATTTCCTAAATGTGTAAAATCTGGTCACTGATTCCGAAATGTAGAAATTTGTTTTAAGGTTCTGTAAAAATGAATGATGACCACAGAGGGTGCGCCTTAAAAAAAAAAAAAACCTTTATATCATTAAACTTTACATCAGTCACGCCTTTGAAGCTCTTCAAATACTTATTACGCACTTATCAAGAAAGAAAAGATGTAAGGTACGAAAACAGCCGTTTGTGGACCGAGTCGCTAGCCAGAAGTTCATGGGTCGTATTTCGAGAATACTGCCGGCACATATTGTATGATATCCATTAATAAACATAGTAATAATACCTGCAATTCTACATTCCAGAAGTATGGTATGATTACAGAGACTTATAGTGGCGGGTTCCGAAAGTCTCAGCAGCCGCATACGAGCACCGTATCCACTGCTTCATCGGAACGGAGACGTATTATATTCATTTCGTTTCAGGTCGTCCGTCCATCCGTCCTAACTGAATAGAAAGCAGCGGACGCGACTCTTCAACGCGCCCAGTGCGGAACGTGTACGTCGACGCCCACTTCTCGGCGATCCGATTCACGCCGAACCCCGTGCGACCACCGCGGTGGGAAAACTTCGCTTGGCCTCTCGCGCCCACACACCCCCCGTATCATCACTGCGTACAGCATCGCGCTTTTCCCGTGCTTTCGTTGCCTTTTCTGTCCAGCCCTGCCCTTTCCTGGTTCGCCCATCGCGACCGTCTTTGGATAGCCGAACATGCCCTGCGTCGACACGTGCGGTTGTTCGTTTACGTGTTTGTTTACGTCTTTTTCACAAACAGGTACACACGAAAAAGCGCGCACAAAGAAGTTGCGCGAGAAGGCCGCCATGTAACGTGTACATGCGTGCATCTGCGTGTCATGTCTTCGCACATTTAATTTTACAAGTGGGCATTTTTCATTTGTCTATCTGTTTCGATGCTACAATCTTTGACAAGACCTATGCAGTGTGCGACCATGAAATGTTTCCGGTGATAACAAACTGAAACAGTAATTACAATACGAATAATTTCAATCACATCCATATAGAATACCTGCTGCATAAAAGTCGACTGGTATGGGGTTAATCCTGTTTCTGTTTTACTGTATCATTCTAGCGTGACTTCGCAAGGAATGCGTAAGAATGCTCAAAGGGACTGATGTAGAAATGACAATGAAAGCGAGGATGAAGTGTGTTTGTCTTTGAAACTTCTTGCGATCGAATCAGAAGCAGTCATACTTACTGATTCTCTCTTAGCATATACTATACTCTCTGAAGCAAACAATTATACACCCATGAGTATGTTTAGTAGTTTATATACGAGCAAACCCGACTAAAATCCACTTGTTATGGGTACCTGGCCAGCGCGGGATTTACCTCAACGAGATGGCAGACTCGTTAGCCACCGCATCGTTAAGCGGACCGCTCTTCCATATTTTACCTGATTAGCAGCATTAAGATTTACTAATGCTTGTTTTCACAAGCGAACAGACAAATTATCATTGGATAAAGTCAAAGACTTCGTACATCTAAGATTTTGCTGGATTAAACAGTGGTGTGTATCTTGGCAGTTATAAATTACAATCACCAGTTTACGCTGTAGAATACCACTTCTGAATTATTACTTACATAAGGCTGGGCTCACAGCATCTCCATTATGCTTATGTTGCAAGGAAATAGAAACAATAGACCATTTCTTTTTATTCTGTCGCCGATATTCTTATCAAAGGAAAAGATACCTTGTCGATCCTACTGAAAAGCTATGTTTAGAAATAAATGTTGCAGTAATTTTATCATTCGGAGGCATTACATTAGGTTATAGTCACAGGGAGGTTTGCTCTGCGTGTTTGCGTATGCGTAAAAGAGACAGAAACATTACCATGTTAGTAAATTATTATTCCTATCTTCGGCTCCGAGCCTGTCTGATTGCCCGACTGCTCGCTCGTGCAGCATTTTCATTCATTATTTACAATTTGATTTAATAGGCTTAATTTTTATTGGATGGTTTTAGATACATAACCCCCTAATTCAGACATCCTGCCGTCCTGTTCTTGGCCGATCACCTTTTGTGGGTTAGTGCCATAATTAAGAGAGGCACACCATCACCATCAAACTGCAGTCGTGTGTGCAGGGGTGATGCTACATTCTTTTTTGATTATGATGTTACTGAGCAAAAAAAGGGGGGGGGGGGAGGAGGATGTTGAGGCGACGAGCTTTTATGCGCTGTGTTTTCCCTAGTTTACCTTAGGGAAGTCAGGGAGAGGGGAGTGAAAATTAGGGTGGGAGGCGAGACCCACCGTGAACCTTCCCCCTTGGCACTCCTGACTGTGCGGAGGAAATTAGGTTTTAGTACGTTTAATGAAGTACAGTGTTTCGCATACTTTTCTCGTTATTTTCTGCCATCCTTAAAACCTCTATCACTATCTATTTTTCCTGTTTCCCTACTTCAAATCATCAAGGATTCCAGCATATAGTTTTGGTTTAATCGATATGGGATTTAGTTATTACTGAACTCTAATCAGTTAACGCTGCAATCAGCTTTGATCTCTATACTTTTTTTGAATACGAATGATGCCTGTTCTCCTGGCTTAGTGAATATATTGGTATTCCGTTTAAATGCGCTCGATCGTCTCTGTATTGTTTTGCTGCAGTTAGACGCACACCTCCCCAAGTAACGATGTATACGCTTTCGTGCTCGTATCCTCACTGAGTTAGCTGGCTCTGCTCCAAAATTACTAGATCATCTGCATTATCGCGCAAACTTTAATTCTTCTTTCTCACTGTTTAATATTCGTCAATCTTAACCAACTAATGGTGACCACATCCGTTGCATCAAATTTACTATAACTGTTGCTCTCACATACATTTTGACGACTCCAGGTCGTCAACTTGCACTTTCACTTGCCTTGTTCTTGGTTGCCGACTTTATCGACCTCTTACTGCAATCCTTGTCACGAATTTTATTCACGCATTTACTCGAATGTAACGCGAAATTTTCTCGTTTTGTTTCACATTTCTAAAAGTGGACGTGCGTGTTATTCGAAGACGAAAACCGAAAGTACATTTTTTCCCCTTCCGGAACGCAATGAAGAGTCACCCCTCGTGTTTCAAAAGAGTAAATATGGCACGAATATTGCCGCTAATTAGCATCCACAAACAGCTAAGAAGATTATTAGAGTCGGTTAGGTATACGGTACGCTCTTTGCGCAGCTTAATTAGCGTACCGAAGGGAGCGCAAGACTCATGCGCGGTGGCGGCGAGCTCTAGCACAACGTTTTGTGTACGTTGTTCGAAGACTGCCTTATTTACGAAGTAAGCATCTGCGACCCGTGACTGAAAATTCTCAGCTGTGACGACGGACGTCGCGCTTCTTGACGAAGGTCCCGTTTTGCGAAAGAGGGCTGGGCTGCTTGCTTGGATGCGGTGCGCGGGCGAGGCTGTTCTCCACACTTCCGAATGCAAACCCTCCCGCCCTTTTCGCTCCCTGACGCACCTCCTCTCTCTTCCTTCGTTCCTTGCTCGCTACTTTCGCGATGAACAACAAACTCCACATCGACGACCCTCTGTGGCATCGTCTCCGTCGCCGCCGAGGAGGGTCGCGACGAGCGAGCCATTTGTAACCGCGACCCGACCAACCGTGTTACGAGCAGTGAGTGCGTTTGGGTAAAGCAAAAAAGAGAGAGTACACTCGGTGATGTTGGATTGGGGAAGAGAAAGAAAGAGATAGATATATAGAATAAGGTGGTTGCCGTACGCTGGGCAAACCGCAGAACCGTACAAAGGCTCTGTGCACCGACACGGCTCAAACGCGTACCCCGCTAAAAGGAGAGTTGTGTGACAAGTCCCAGGGCGCACAACTTGCAAGGGAGGGCCGAACTGTAAACGTCGAGTCTTCGCGCTTCGAAGGCCGTCTCTCATCTCCCCCTGGCCTCCGTTATTCACTTGGGGATATTTGGGGAGGGAGAGAAGGACCACATCTCGGCTCTGGATCATGGCGCACAATTTCACCCTCCACGTTCCCTCGCTCCGTTTACTGTTTGGTTCTGAGGCCCTTTCCGGTGCCTTCCAAAGGCAAAGCGCGCGTAGTCATCCCCAACTGGAACGTGTTCATTACTTCTTGCCGTCTCTCATATGCCTCGTCTTATCTGTTCTTGCTCATGGATTTGATGCCGGAGAAAAAAAATGTTGAGGATATAAAAGGGGATGCGTTTGGCGATGAACAACGGGGAATCGCGTTTGCCGTAAAGGGAAGGCCACGCACCTCTAACGGCGCTCGTGAAGCGAGAACACCATACCCCGCTGCCATGGAGATCACACCCGAGCAGCTTCCTGCGTTTCCGCTCGCTCTGTATCGTTCCCCGCTCGGCCAGCGGTTCCCCTACCACTGCGGGAGGCCTGACGTTTGCGTTCACTCACGGATAACCTAAGCTGCTATTCACATTTTTGTGATGCAGCTATGAAAAGCGAGACGTCTCCCGACTTGTAGAAAGTTTATTGAATGGAGTGCGCGACTTTCGGATTATCACAGGCCCGGCGATAGTGTATGAGGATGGCGCAGCGTTTCTACGTCCTTTTAGATGAATTCCTTCAAAGTTTCATTCGAGCACCGAAGAAAGGAGTTGTTGAAGTCGCCCAACACGATCCTTTCGAATTCATTGTTTTGTAGCGTAAGCTACACTGGCCGAGGTTGAGCGGTTTCACATGGCTTGTCGAGAGCCGTGCTGCGCATGCCCGAGAAGCAGTGACGTCACACAGTGCACAGCTGGCGCGCCAAAGAAGGCGTGGAAGCTCTTGCTCGCATGAGCTCGCTCGCTAGTTCGTCTGTCCATCCGTCCGTCCTTCTGTCTGTCTGTCTGTCTGTCTGTCTGTCTGTCTGTCTGTCTGTCTGTCTGTCTGTCTGTCCACCATACGTCCATAGCTCACGCTACGTATATTCTGGCATAGCCGAAGTAAGCCTCAGACTTTTTTCTCTCTGTTTTTTTTTTTGCATTTCTCGTTTTCAATTTTCACCAAACCTAGATATATACGTGCGCTTTGAGATGAGACGTAATTGTTTCATTTCATTCCAACTTCTACCCAGCCCCATGGTACAGTTGTTAGGCCAGTCAACAACCGCAAGCAAGAAGGTATTACCAGCGAATATTTCGTGCCATTCGTCTGCACTGGGCAGTGAGTGCAGTCAGTGGTGGTGTGCGGGTGTGGTGGCGTAGCGAACGGCCCAATTTCTGTCACTGTTTTCTGGTTTGCAATGGGACTGGAAGAAAGGGGTGGGAAACCCCGCTTCTTTCACAAAAAACCAGAAGCTAAGTTTGAAGGCTAGAACCAGGGGAAGCTGAGACGCCAGCGCATTTCACCATTACCGCGAAGAAAACCAGTAAAACGTGAAAATAGGAAATGCTGAAGCGCAAAAAGCAGACACAGCTTACTGGTTCTGTGTCACTTTTTCCGGTTTCTGCCTCTCACTTTTAGGGGCGAAGCTCCTCTTAGTCTAACCTTGTCATGCCTCGCGCGTAACCGACAGAAGAAGAGACGAGAAAGAAAAGAAGGCATTATCTCCCGAACAGTATAGTAGACGGCGCTGTCTCATAGAAGTGCATACAAACTGCAGTCACGTTGCGTGAGGTTATTCTAGATGGTGGTGTGCCGCTACTCTCTGATTGGCAGCTGTGCAGGCTGTGCCTGGGTACGCGGAGAACGAGTGCCTCTCTCAGGCCGCGTTCACACTGAGCATTCCGGCCGCCGAAAGTGCTCCGAATCCGATTCGGCAGCGGCGAGATCCGCCGAAAGGGCCCTCTCCGCGCCGATCGCTCTCGGACCGATTTTCGCGGCGTCTGCCGCCGAGTCGGTCACTGCGGACCAATAGGAGCGCTAGTCAAAGAATTTTGAAAAATGGCGGCCAAGCCCTACTGACTTGTTTTGCCGCAGCGCACGTAACTGAATGTTGAAACCAACGGAAGTTTAACCTACTCTGTGCCTACTTCGCGTCCGTATTTCGTGGAAGAGGTGACCGAGCTTGCTGTTGGCGTGACCGAGCTTGTTGTGGTCTTGCAGAGCAAAACGAACCCACCAACGCCGCTGGCGTCGGTGGTTTTTCTGCTCTTCGTGCATTACAAGACAGCCACTTGCCAGAAAAGTAAGCAGTACTGTCTTTTCTTGCTTCTTCCGTACGAGAATCGTCGAAGTATACACCACCGGATAGCGTAGTGGCGTTTGCGAGCCGCGACAACAACCGGGTGACAGCGCATCCATCCCCCGTTCGCCCCGTAGTAGATGGAATACTCGGCGGCGCGGGGCGCGTCCAGTGCGAACGACGCTGCGTTTCGGCGGCAGGGGAATTCCGGTCGCTGTAGAAAGCGGATGTTTCAGTGTGAACTAGGCTTCAGTCTCCTGGATCGTTGCCGTGCGTGGCGGATCGTTGGTGGCGGGGGCATGGACGAAGCAGAGCGCCGAACGCGTTGAAGACGCTTGCGCTCGGCTTCCTTGGCTCGCGTCTCGTCGGTGTTACCCACGCGCTGTCTGCATTCTTGAACGCGATCGGACGCAAGTACGCATGCACGGACGGGCGGACACTGGACGGATGGAAGGACGGACGCTTCGCCCCACCCATCATCATTTACTCCGTGGATATGCTGTGATTTTTTTCCTATCTCCACTTTTTGGTGACACACTTCGGGTTGAATCATATACAGACTTTGCCAACAGGCAATTTTCTTGTACGCTCCATATATATTAGTACTTCACGCACCATAGAAAGATTTCATTTGAAGTGCACGCCATAAAAAAGAAGGAACTCAAAAAGAAGGTGACCACGTTGTATTCGCTAGAGCACCTGGCGAGTGGGAATATATATATACAGCCAGATAGCCTCGACTAGGCAAGCGAGAGAGAAACCGTAGTCGTAAGTACGGGAAAACTGTCATGTTCAGACAAAAGAGCAAACATTGCAGTGATCTACACCTCAATTGACACCAACTACCGGATTAAGTACCGGAGCCTATCCTCTCTTACTTTTTTTATCCCTGTCCCTTTCATTACCATTTCCCCATACCTTTGCCGACCTATTGTGGTGTCATCTTCAAGATAGACAGTTGCGGGTGACACTTTTCTCTTCTTTTCCTTTTATGACCTCTTAGAGAGAGCGAGTCGTGCGCGAAACCGAAAAGTGTATGAGCGCTGGACAACCTGACGCAGCAGGGACGCCTAGTGCATATTATGACTCCGGAAATATCTCTTACGGTAACTCTTGCATCACCAAGACTTCCCTGACGCTGTTTGACTAAGACATTAGGTTTCTGCGCAAACCGTATAAATAACTTGCTCTGCCTGATTCCACGAGGTGTTTTCTCTTTTTTTTTTGCTCGCTTTTGTCTGGTTCTTATTGTATCTTACGAAGGTGCCATGATTTATTGGCCTGTATGCAAAGGCCCTTTTGTTCGACGCGATCTAGAAATACACTTCATTGCTGTGAGTAGTGCCCATATGTCTGTGTCTCTTCTTTGGTGCACATGTCCTCGTTCAATCCAGTGCTAACTAACTGCCTTTCCATTATGCGCGAATCAGCGCACGTCGCTGTACCCGAAAATACCACGCTTACGACAGCTCTTGCGTACGCCTGTTGTTATCGGCTATAGGTGACTGTTTCTTTAAGCCTTGAAGTGTTTTTGGTAGAGTCTAAAGTCTTATACCACGGGACGGCTTTCAGCTCTCCCATAGTAGAGTACGAAATGCTCTAAATCGCTAACAACATTTTCCAAGAACATATGTACACAGAGGCCGTATACACTAGTTCCCAAGAAAGACCTAATTTGCACACAACCAGAGGATTGACGCCCTATTACCCTGCCTAATGTAGACACTAAGCTCTTGGCCAACATCTTGGTGCGCCTAATCAGTCCATCTGTTGCAAGATTATTCGCTCCGCGGCATGTCTGTTCTGTTCCGGGCCGAGAAATACACACCCATACGTGGTTATCGCGTGACATCATTCAATACACCACTAGCCGATGTGCGCAAGGACTGTTGGTTTCCTTAGATCAGGAGAAAGCTTTTGATTTTATAGAACATGGCTACTTACTAAATGTTTTACATGCATTCGGATTCCCGGATAAGTTCATTGACCTCATTCACGCGATGTACACAATATTAGAATGTATACCCTTTACATAGATTCCTGTGAGGGTCACCCATATAAAGTAACGTCTTGGGTTCATAAAGGGTGTCCCCTCTCCCCAGTTCTATTCATCCTTGCATTAGAACCCTTCTTACGGGCCGTTGAACGTCACCCGCAGACTCGAGGCTTATTCCTACCTGGTAACACTGAAGTAAAGATAGAGAGAGAGATAAATAGAGAGGAAAGGCAGGGAGGTTAACCAAGCTTGGTTCGGTTGGCTACCCTACCTGAAGTAAAGGTTACTGCATATGCAGATGACATGACTCTATATGTACATAATGAACAGTCACTGCAACATGCTCTTGATAGTTTCCATAATTTTGGCAATATCTCCGGTTTAAGGCTAAACTTTTCTAAAAGCCAGTACATTTCTAAAACACCAGTGGTCGTATCAGCATCACGTCGCCTTTACTGTGGTCTCCTAACATTGCAATACTGGGAGTTACTGTCACTGCATTTGGTGTACAGGACAGCATCTGGTCATCCGTTGTACAAACTCTTCAAAGTGACATAAAAGCAAGCAGGCACATCGAATTCCCCCTCCTTGAACGCCGATACTTATCTCAAACGGTGTATATCTCGGAAAATTTTGGTACCTTTGCCATTCTGTAAAGCCGCTGCTCCTCGTATGCAGGAAAGTGCAAAGCTGCATCAGTTCTTTTGTTTGTTTTTTTTTGGTCTGGTGCTACGGAATTGTGTTCGGCGTTAGCTCAACCACGAGATCAAGGCGGTTTTGCATTCCCCGACGTTTACGTCAGGGCTTCTACATTGTGCCTCCGCACTCTATTGCGAATACTAAGCAATGATGGCACGCCCGCTCAGACACTGGCTCGCTACCATTTGGGGGCATCACTACGTGTCTTCCTGCCGGATAGCCAATTAAACCAAGGTCCCCAATCAACTGAATTACCATCTTTGTATCGAGCCCTTCTGGCATTTCGCCGACGTTTGGAGGCTACGTGCCCAGAAAAAGAGGTGGCCATTCTAAAGTGGTGGACACAATGGCCGCCCTTCTACGGCCCTTGGTGCCCCATCATCGTCAATCTATGAACCAGGCTAGGAAACCAACAACGGCAACAGTGTTGCCACGGCATCTTCGAGACTTTGTCTGGTGGTTGGGGTGGGGCTTGCTCCCCACGCGAGATTGGATGCAGCGGTGGCAGGTGGTTCGCACTTCCACTTGCCCCAACTGCGTCATGGTAGAGGCCAATCGACATGCGAAGATTGAATGTGTGGTCTCCCGCCTTTTTTGGCGAGCAGTCCATGGCGGTTTTCGGGGACAGGGTGTGCGAACATTCGTGTCCAACGGCCGATTTCCGCATGGCCGCTTCTCCGCTCTTTTAATAGTTGCAGGGCTGTTCAGCCTTTGGCAAAACCGATGCGAGGCTGTTGTTGCGAACTGCCACTGGCGTGCTTTGTGGCCGATACTGGGCCGAACTAGACGAGAGATCCTCGCGTTCCTCTCTGAGGAGCTTTTTTTTCCTCGGGGAGCACAAGTTTCTGCGGCATTGGTCGTGCTCTTTCGTCAGCGTTGAACACGAAAGAGTACAACTCATTTTCCGACCGACGTGGTGCTAAGGAGCTCCCGTTGAGTAGTTATTCATGATTTCATTTGCAACCAATCGTGTTTTATTGCAACTGTTGTATCGTTATATCATGCATTGTATCATGTTTCAGATTGAGTTCTTGTGTACATGTATGCCAACATTGTCATGTATATATTAGGACAATGATGTCTTCGTTGCAACGCAGTGATGTTTGTCTTGGTACATATGCCAAAGTGTATGTGCCCTTATTACTGAAATGTTATGAAATTTTTGTTCTCTGTACATAGTGTAAATAAACTTTTTCTAAACATGTACATGTTCTTTCCACGTCATCTCATTTGCATGTTCATGTAAATGAAGTCTGTTTTGTCATCATCGTTAATGAATGTCTAAGAAGAAACTGTTCTGCTGAAATGTTATTGACATCTGTGACAATAACTTTTTTTTTTAAACAGGCCCTCATCAAATGTGAGGCCCACTGGACGGCTTTATGCTCTCATATAGTAGAGTAGCCATAGTACTCTAAATCGTATTCATTTCTTTTAAACACACCAGCCAGAACTTCATCAAGTGTGAGGCCCATGGAATAGCGTATGCTCTCCCATAATGTAGTACCTAGCACTCTAAATCATTAGCCGCTTTTTCTAAGCCCCCCCGTGTTGCATCGTTCTACGGGATGGTATTATGCTCCCATAACAGAAAACCAAATACTCTGAATTGTTAAATACTTTTTCTATACACACCGGGATAGCCTAATACTCTACAATAGTGGAGTACCTCGCGCTCTATATCGTCGAACATTTATTTATTCTAAACCCTATCGGCGTCCCCGAAGACAGCTTAAGGCTTTCCGATAGCCGAGCACATGGTACTCTAAATAGTCGAACATTTTTTTTTAATGCGAAGCGTTTTATAGTCGCACCTAGTCGCACCTACTCGCACATGCAGAGTCGGCGGTGCCGTCTACACCCCCGCTGCGCATGATCCCGTCTCGTGCCGCATGCTCGCGTCTCGCGCTAACTATCGCTTCTCCCCTCCCTCTCTCGCCTCGCAAGGCCGACGCAGGCAGCGTCTGCTAGTAAAAAACCGACTGCTCGCGCTGCACAACCGTTCACTGGCATTGGATCGCAAGTACGCAATTCAGTCTAGGGCATCTTTACTTGGCTTTCGCTTGACTTGACGCTTTGGGCACCCGCTCACGCGGATCATCTTGGCAGCGAGGTGGTCAGTTCTATCACTCACAATTCGTCCGATCGAGCAAGCCCGCCTCCGCGGGAATGGATACGCGCGAAGCGCTTCTCACGTACCACGACATCACACTGCACTACTGTCTCTCCCGCCTCCCCCCACCCCAGCAATCCCTTTCCCAGCACCAACAACACCTGCGGCGCCAACTTCAGGCCTGCACCTTCCTTACTCCTGCACGTCTTGCCCTCTTCCACCCCGGAACGTACTCGCCGGCCTGCCGCTTATGTGGCAGCTCCATCGTCAACCATGAGCACATATTTTACTTTTGCCCGGCACACTTGTCCCCTGCCTCTTGGCACCTCAGAGGTCCGCAGCAGTGGGAGGCTGTTTTGTCCAGCACCAGGCCGGACCTGCCATTGGCTGGTGACTTGGGCGGAAGACGTGGAGGCTGGGCATTACGCGGACGCCGCAACCGACAGCCTGAAGGCCGCCCACAGTGCTGCTTTTTAATTTTTAAATATTATTTTACTTTTTGGTCTTCAAAGGAATAAAGTTTTTCACCGCCACCACCACCCTGCTTGACTAGACGCTTTGCTGTACTCGAGTATAGATGCGATGGAAGCAACAGTACCTTCAACCACTATAGGGGGCGCAACCCAATATCAGCTTCCCACTACTCGTTGAATGCAACGCTTGTACTTCATTCAATAAATAAGATAAATAAAGACGAAATAACAATTAAGCATTCCCAAACCATACCCAATTATGTAACATTCACGCGATGCCCCCCACACACTGCGACACATTTACTCGAGTCTCCCCTTGGGGAGATGCGGACGATTTCTTTTTTCTAGACACATCGAGTCCACGAAAATTCGAACGTACAGAATAGTCAACCCTTCACTCTAATGCTGTGCGCATTGCGGTTCGCTACGCGAGTGCGCGATGACTTATTCATCAAGCCGTACATGTATTATGCGCATAACTGCCATCAGCCCCTGTATACACAAGAGCTGCTGCGAAATCGCGCCATCGATCCGACACTCAGTGAGACAGTGAGTAGTAAGCCCGACCCCAAGGCGTGTGTGTACTCCTGCAGGTGCCGGAACGGCCGGTGTTGTTCTTATCATTCAGCAGCAAACGGGGCGCAGTTCAGAGTGCGGTTCCGTCACTTGATGTGTCCATGTTTCTGTGGCTTGACCCGCTTCCGTTTCCACGTTGCTCTGAAGGTTGAATATAATTTGCTTTCTCAATATCACTTTCACAAGATAGATATTAAGCATGTATGCACAAGTGGGTAGTGCACACCGTCGGAGAAGGGGGGGGGGTGAATATCGTAACAAAAAAGAAGAGGGGAAGGTTTCTCCACCACCCTTCGACAGAAGTTTCAGCGGAATTTAAAGTAGGCCGTTCAATGTTGCATAGCTCGTTCTGTATGTATAACCTCAATTTACACATCGTACAAATTGCAGTAGAACACATGTACAGTACACAGTTCTGGCAACGCAATGCAGCGGACCTTTGGCGCAAACTGCCTAAGATTCACTGCATTGCGGGCGGGGGAGGTATCTTCGCTTCCTCACCTATGCACAAGTTTCGGGATTGCAGGTGTAAGGGAATCGAATGAGGGCCTCCCTGGCTTGGCACCGCTTGGACGCGCTGAGCGTATACTCTGATTTCTTCCGGGTCAGCGCTTTCAGAGGTGCGCCAAGAGCGGTGACAGCACGAAAGTCGTTCTTCGAACTCTTCAGGCCCCTGTGCGCACCTCGTAAAACCCTTTGGACAAGCCTGAACGACTACCGGATTAGGAAGAGCAGTTGGTCGTCCAGGCTGCTTGGTTCTGTACGTCAAGGTGTCCCGGACAATGAGGTCAGTGTCTAAGATCTGTCAGTGGGGACGTTTGCCACGTACTCCGTGGTGCCTTCATGGCGGCTGTTTTCCACAAGCCATGGTGCGCACGGCGCCACTGACCATGGTCAATACGCTGCACCTGAACACAAAAGTTGATCTGCTCGTAGACCCAACGTTTTCGTGCAGCGCTGTGTCGTGCGCATTGTGTAGTGTTTTTTCTCTCTCGCCATGGGACTAACTGGACAGGCCTCTTCCCTCTTTCCTGGGTTAAGAAAAAGGTGGTGTTTCACCCTCCCCTTTTGGGGGCGGAGTAGAAGATGGCACTTTCATTGGACTGTCCTGGCCTCAACTGTTTTTCATGCGCTGTGCCGTGCTCTCTGCCGGGCTGCAGAAATTAGGCGCCTTCTTCTTCTTCTAACCACTATCACTACCAACTGTTTTCCCTGCAGGGAATCCTGGAAAGACCAGGGCATAAAACGAGAGCGCCGAGACGCTCCCGTCAAGTTTCCATTGTGAGCTTCCATAATGTTACCATCAATCATGTAATCACGCTACCTGAAAAATGTAAATATTGTAATTAAAAGTTCCTGTTAACGGCTCTGGCAGACCACCGACTACATCAGTATACGTTTGCAAGGAAACTCAGTACAAAAGTGTACAAACGTGGCTTGCGGATGTGTGTTCACCTGCAACAGTGCCCCAGGTGGCTTGCCCATTGTGGCATGAACTGATTGCATGTAGAGCTCTACGACTCAGCTCTATCGATCAAGCTCTGTGATGGGCGCCTCCGCCGTCAGCGATCAAGCTTCTATTTAATAATCGTTCGCTGTCGTGGTGAAATGGACTAGGCCACTCAGTGGAGTATTACAGCGCCCCACTCACTCTAGGAATAACGGCATTGACAGCGACCAAATGGGAGCAAGCGCTCAAGGCGTACTGGTGGGCTAATTGGTTCATAACTAATGGCAGCGTGCATTAAAGAAATACGAGAAAATTAGATATAAATAGACAAAGGCGCAATCAAGTATACAATAGACGAGGATGCATGTGAACGTAAACAAAGAGATCTCGCAGTAGACTGAGTGCCCAACATTGTCACGCCAAGATAGGTGGCAAATATAGCGATGATTTTACAGCTCCGTTAAAGAGGAAAACGCATGAAGATACTAGAGGAGTTGCGCCTTCTCGTTGATGCAAGGAAGTAGTTTGGAGACAGTATCACGGATAGGTAAGTATGACAGCCGCGACAGGTTCCTGCAAGAGGAGAATTGGGCAAAATGGTGAGATGATAGATAGATAGATAGATAGATAGATAGATAGATAGATAGATAGATAGATAGATAGATAGATAGATAGATAGATAGATAGATAGCTGAGATACGTTCTTGGTACGCGATTCCTTTTCCGACATAAAACCTGCCTAAAGCAAGTTTGCCAACAACTCTCAAGCACCTGCGTGGCTCAGTCAGAATTGTAATATATTTATCTTACCCCCTCGTGTGTGAAGTTCATCTGAAAATGAAGAAACAAAAAAAAAAAACCCGGTGTGGATTAGTGGTAGAATAGTGGGCCCGCGTGCAGCTGACCCGCGTTCGAGCCACCACTGTGTTCTTGGAACTAGATTTCTCTTTTCTTAATTTGTGCGATGGTGGTTACGGACATCGGCGGCGGCGGCGGACAACTATACGGTGCCGCGCGTGACCCGAGTTCTGATATCATAACAGCTTTCGCTGTAATATACACTCACATTTTCACAATTGTATATCACATCACCACAACACAAAAACAAAGAAAAACATTTTCACATAGAGCGACATTTCACATAGATTGAAATAATAACAAATGCATAGAACTCAATTCGCACTATAGGAAATGAGTGTTTAGAAAAAGTGTTTAACGATTTAGAGTACTTGGTACTCTACTAAGCGAGAGCAAACACCGTCCCACTTAGACAAATGACTAGCCCTAAAGAGAGAAGTGAAATGGGTATTACAGTGTGTTTAGAGAAAGTGTTGAACGATTTAGAGCACTTGGTACATTGGAGAGCAGAAAGCCGTCCCAGGGTACATCATGGGTATTACAATGGTGTGTCTAGATAAATTTACTTTCACAGACGTCAAAACACTTCAACAGAACATTTTCTTGTTAGACATAGATTAATGATGCTGACAAAACAGACTTAATTTAGATGAAAACATAGATCTGTTTAGAAAAAAATTATTTACAGCATGTACAGAACCCAAAAGCTTCATACCATTCCAGTAACAGGGCACATACACCTTGGCACATCTATATTTCACGACTAACATCTACTCAAAACGGTTCCACCATCTGGTGCTTGAGACGCTCGTCGACGTTGTAGCGAAGTGTCGTCTAGAGACAAAAGCCCAGACGGCACCTGGTTGTGCACAGTGACGTAGAGCGTTAAATTTGGTGAGCAGGGCAAATACCTGAGCCGCAGTTGCGCGCAAATGTGCAATAGTAATCTGGCAACGTATCCTCTATACTAATTAGCACGAAACAACCGATCAGTCTTTTTTTTTGTTGTTGTTGTGCCGGTGGTTTCTTATTTCGTATATTATTATGTACAGTAAGTAACTGCACCTCGTGATGTTTCGTTCGTAAAGGAAGGGATAAGGAGGGATTAAGAGAGGCAGAGAGAATAGTAAACATGTTGAGAGAACAGTAAAGTATTAGGAGAAAGAAGTCCGCCCGATCCACGAGTGGTTGTTGAAGAGAGGACATCGTGGATGGGACAACGGAGCCACGAAATGGCACCGAGCATCTCCTGTTCGGCGGCCTCGTCAGATGAAAACCCACCATTCTCAGGTATTAAAATATACAATTTCCATTTCACCTTCACTTGAAAAACCTAAACGTGTCTTCTAGAGATAACCCATGAAAACCAGGTGCGTCTTATGCGCTGTTGCCCACCAAGTGACGTCAACCCAAGGGATTTATCCCCAATTTTTGTCAACAGGGCTTCGTCGAGTGTGAGGCCCACGAGATGGCTTTATGATCGGCCAAAGGAGGGTACCTCGTTCTCTAACACGTTACCCACTTCAAGTTTCGAAACATACTTTTGTTCATTTCTATTTGACGATGTGCCAGTGAGGCTGACTAATGCTATTTCATGCTGTTCTATTTGATTTATTATAGCTTTTGTTCATAATTTCATTGTGTATATCTCTCCTGCACTGGTGTTATTATTTATTCAATATTCCTGTCACGTCTGTGTTGTATATGGCAAACTCAGTATCATTACGATTGCAAAAAAAAAGAAGAGAAAAACGTAGCTATGATAAAAAAAACATCCTACCAATATTCAGCTATTCCCCCCCCCCCTTTTTTTTCAGCTTATAACAATATTTCTGTAAATTATTTTTTATCAGTTTAAGAAGTATGCATACGCTTGGACCACGATAAGTATTTATTTTATTTAAAAAATGTAGCACTTCCAGTATACGCAGAAAAAAAAGTGCTGCTCTTTTTTTTTTTTTTGCAAACTAGACAGCTTGAACTCATGAAAGGGAAGTTTTTATGGTTGACCACGCACTGTTACCATGGTAATGGTATGTGGGGTTTAACGTCCCAAAACCACCATATGATTATGAGAAACGCTGTAGTGTAGGGACTACGGAAATTTCGACCACGTAGGGTTCTTTAACGTGTACCCAAATCTGAGCACACGGGCCTACAGCATTTTCGCCTCCACGGAAAATGCAGCCCCCGCAGCCAGGATTCGATCGCGTGACCTTCGGGACTGTTACCATGATGCATGCGGAACAGCCTTCAATATGCATACGTTTGCACATTAACATAATGATACACGGAGTTTTCCTGATTTAATATAATTATACTTTATGAAAAGACAAGCAAAAAAGTGCATGATTTGTGGTTGATACAGTCATGTAATTTTATGCCAAGGCCGCGGGATCGAATGACGGCTATACGGTGGCTGCATTTTCGATGGAAGCGACAATGTTTGAAGCCCGCGTACAAAATCTTTGGTGCACATTGCAGAAGCCCAGGTGGTCGAAATTGTTGGAGCCCTTCACCTTGGCGTGCATGGTTTTGGGACGCTGAAGCGCAGTAATTATTATCATAGCTATACAATTTTTCGTCCTCGGTTCATTATCGCGTAAAAATGACGCGTCTGCGTATCAATAAATCAGCTCATTAGACACAAGATAAGATAGCAACATAAACAACAGCGTGGCTAACGCCATCAGCAGTGGATCTCGCGTGTGGCGTACTATTTCTCGGTATACATTATATACGCAGTAGTGCGATGTCGATACGCTGGCGATGCATCCGGCTTTGTCCGCTAAAAGACGTGCATCCGCTTATCTGGTTTTCTTCTTCTTCAATACGACACGTGGCGCTAGATGACTGACGTCATTCTACGCACGCATTATCGGTAGTAACAACAACAACAACAACAACAACAACGACAACAACAACAACAACAACAACAACAAACAACAACAAACAAACAACAACAACAATACCAACAACAACAACAACAACAACAATAATAATAATATAATTGGGGGGGGGGGGGGTTGTTAACGTCCCAAAAACCTCGATATGATTACGAGAGACGCCGCAGTGAAGGGCTCCGGAAATTTTGTGTTCTTTAACGTGCGCTTAAATGTAAGTACGCGGGCCTATAGCATTCTCGCCTCCATTAAAACGAGACCACTGCTACAGGGATTGAACCCTTAAACATCGCGTCAGCGGCCGAGTGGCGTAACCACAACACCGCGGCTGATGGGCTCACTTTACTGACATGGATTTTTTTTTCTCTTTTTTCCGATCATGTAGTTTGGTAGATATAGCTCAACCATTGCGCTGTTCTATTCGAGGTCTCGAGTTCGATCTTGCCTGCGCCATCCGCATTTTAACGGTGGATAAAAGTAAAAAAAAGTAGTAAAAGAAAAAGCAACCACTCAAGTCCTAATATTTAGGCCATAAAGTATACCAAACAAGTCAAAGTGACTCGAGAGTCCCGCACTGTCAGGCGTGCCTCCAAAAAATATTGGAAGTTAGACATAGCAAGAACTCTTAAATACAATTCCAACTAATTGAAGACCGCGTCTTTTTTCCTCACTCCTCGTGTGCGCGTTAGTGCAGTGAGCATATTACAATCGTCAATACTGCAAGGTCACAATAGTCGATGTGTCTACACGTTGCACAAAAAAATGGACGCACACACACACACACACACACACACACACACACACACACACACACACACACACACACACACACACACACACACACCCACACCCACACCACACACACACACACACACACACACACACACACACACACACACACACACACACACACACACACACACACACACACACACACACAAACAAACACACACACTTTACGCAGTACTGTACAGATAAATAGTCTATGTTTCTGATAATAAAACCAGTTATAGAAGGCCCCTGTACTGTGTCTATATTTTCTGCTTCGTCCCAGTGTTTGATTCATTTTTTTTGCACGCTTCTTAATCATGAACCAATTCCAAATAAGCCAGATAGCCGTGTTGTTTCTGATTTATACATGTGTTTGAGTGTGTGTTCTTCTCACGCAATATATTTGTTTCCTTTCTTCTCTCGAGGAAATACAGCTATATATGGAACGACCCACCAACTAGCAAAAACACTTCACTTTACTCTACAAAGTATCCGCCTTTCTTTATTTAATATGATAATAAAGTCATGACATTTATTCACTTGACAACTCAACAGTGGAGCTTGACTCACTATAGTGCATAACCGCGTGCACGTTCAAAGCGACACGCGAAGCTAACGGACTCCGTGACCGATTATGCTGCGAAACACAATGGATGCAAATCTCGTTTTGCTTCCCTCGAACGCATCTCGGTGAGCGGCCTGCATTTGTGTTTAAATCATTCCTCTCTACAAAGGGGATTATTCCGGCTTCAGCAGCAAGCTAGGGCCGTTCTGTTGGTCATAAACTCGGTCGGCAAACATCATACCTGTGAAGTTTGTGGATTCGCAAATCACCGACGGAAAAGATGTTTTCTTGTAATTTTATTTCTTTTCAATTCATTTCAACTTACGCTGTAACTGCTAAATTACAGTTAAAAAACAACAAATAATTTCCCCTGCGTTTTTCTTGGTTTCTGTTGTTATTATTGGGCTGTGCCCAACAAAGGAAAGAGTTCCTCGAACAATTTCACTACTTTCGTCAGGTTTATTCTTGGCTCTTGAACTCCATATATTTTTCTTTACAATTTCGATCACCACGTCATAACGACGTGAAAACCTAATAATAACGTGTGGCATTTTGACCACCTGGCATTTCGCGTGCACCGATGGCGTGACGATAGCCGTGCACTGAGTTGCTCACGTTTTTTTAAAGCTTTTTTTTTGTTCGCAGCTGGCCATTTATGGAACCCGTGCCTTTTAACAACTCAGCCCATTAGCCTACAAGCTATACGAAAGCAGGTGCGGAAAGAAACATGGCTCAATTAAGAACAGCGTTTCTCTGCGAAAAGCCGCGTGCGACGGGTCCATCACACAGGCAAACGCGCACGCACCCAGTAACACTCGCGAAACACAAGACACTCGAGACCACATGCTCGCGAAAACACAAGTTCACAACGCACGAACACATTACACGAACCCACCCAGGGAGAGAAGCTACGCAGAGATAGAAGAGCAAGTGGCTATCAGTGGGGGTGGCGTACATTTTTGTGTGTACATAAACGAACACACACACACAAACACATGCACGAACATAGATAAATGGGCGTAAGTACCACCTCTACCGCCCCACCTCCACGGAAGCAAAATTCATGCGACGCCCCTGGAGACAGAGATGAGAGAAAGAAACGCAGGGTGGAGGTCAACAAAAACAAAGATCGGTTTCTACATAACAATAACGCGCGTGGGCGGAGAAGGTAGAGGTGCTGCGGAGCAAAAAGAGAGAGAGAGAAAGCACATGCAAACAGTCTATGTTCTTCGAAGCACAGTATATGGAGCAGCACAGGTTAGTATATAGTGAGAACTAACAGACAAATATAACACTATAAATTGGTCGGAGGGATGACCGCCGCCCTAGCCCATCACAGGACGCGTTATGCGAAAGTCGCCAGTTCGGCCCTTGCCGGCGGAAAGTTCTCTTTTCGTCTACTTTACTCTCTTCACATTTACGCTACGATTACTACTAGTAGCATCTCCTATCCATTCCTTGCAATCCTTTGTTTGTTAGTTATCATTAACACTGTGTCTAACAAGAAACACGAGCCCTTAAAGTGACGCTTCTTTTCCTTCATGTCTGGTATGTAATAACTACAGTCGTTAATGTCAACCTTACTGTTCGTAAGAGCTGTCATAAAGCGATTGTATAGACCCTCGGTTTGGTGGCTTATAAGTTATAAGATTAGTAAAGCAGAACCAGATGGCGCCTTCTTGTCAACTGTATGCATAGCCTGACGTGCTACATCGCGGTCGTATTGATTAGCGCCAGTGAAGTCACCCAACATTTTTATGATTTTTTTTCCTTGAAGAACTGCTGGAGTATTTACGAGCCAAAATGAGGATATGAATATGAAGCGCTTTTTTTTTTCTTCTCTTGTTCACTGTTGCGACTTGAAACCTTCTTTTCTCGTGCACCAAACTTTTTTTTTTGCTTGTAACTTCTCGCGAGAACGAGGGTACGGAAGCGTTTAGGATATTTTGCACAGGCTATAAGCAACATAAAGCGTGACGCCGGTCTTTGTTCGGTACAGACGACCGTGTACCATATGTCGAAGAAGGACGAAGGGGAGCCGTGTCTTGAATGCTCTGTCACAATCGCCCCAATGATTGAGCGGCCGTATATGTATGCAAGCTTCTTCGTGCATCGAAATGATTCAAGTGTCCGTCTCGCTTGAGACAAAAAAGACAAAAAAAAAAAAAGACTACGACGCGCGCGCAATGGGAGTTTTCCCGGTGTGACTCTAAGCGACCAATCATTACCCCCTCCCTCCCCCTGCTCCCACTTTCCTTCCACACTGGTCACCTTCCTTTCGGAAACTGCACATGCGCCTATCGAGTTGTCGCAAGGCCTCTCTTTCTCCTTTTTTTACTTTTAGGTTTCGCGATTGCCATGCTTAAGTATACAAATGCCCAAGTCAAGCCCGTAGCCAGCAACTTATTATTCCGTTTTTTTTTTGTGGGAAGGGGCGAAGAGGGGGGGGGGGGCACCTGGTGAAGGTTATGACTATTGTAAAAAGTAAGCACCTTCCCTATTTATTTTTTGGTAAAACACCCCCTTCAATCAGAGTTTTTATAGGAGGGTAGGGCAACCTCTCTGGCTATGGGTCTGGTCCTATTCAGCTTGGAACCATTGTTGCGGAGTTGCCCCTGCGGGATCGGAATGATTCCGGAATCATCAGATTTTCGCGACCCCGTAATAAAGTCGGGTCAACGCTTGGGGGCAATGGAGTGGGAATGGAATTAGGCGTATTTCGCATGGCATGGAAAGTGAATAGAATCGCACCTTTTTCTGGAAATACAGCACGTTTTAGTCAGCGCGCTGTTTTTCAAACTTCAAACATTAGTAAGTTAAGGCCTCTAATTTAACAAGAAGGCGGTATTTTTTTTAAACAGTTTGGCTGATTACAAGCACTGTACATTTATAAGCAACGCACCTGCTACAATTCTGTCCTTATATAGACTGTCTTGCTCCGAAGTTTGTCTCTATTCTCGTGTGACCTTGGCTCTATGCCGTTGGCATCCATGATGCAGAACTGCGGTAGCGGCATACTCGCATTACGCCTTGTAATTTCGTTAGGGGCGAAGCTTCTTAGACCCCCACGCTATTCGACCGTTGTCGCCGATGCTCGCCATCGTCACTTGTCGAAGTGTAAGTGCGAAACATTTTAGCGCAATATCGTCTACAGAGACTGCATAGCACGCTTATATATGGTTTAAAAGCAAATATTAGTTATATCGTTTATCATCTCGTCAATAGAGCTTCGCTTCATCATCAGCACTCACTTCGTATATATTAAGCAACTTTTTTTCCCTATAAGCTCCTCGTGGGGAGCCCAGCCCATGGAGTAATGTGCTGAAAATTAATAAAGTTTTTCTCTCCCTCTCACTTTAATTGTAAGCGAGCGTCCACAACGTTTCTTCCCGAACTGTGTTTTGTTTCGCCATTTCACAACGATTTTACGGTTTTCAGGCTGAAATATTGCCCACCCATTTCTATGCGTCTTTCGTGGTGTTGCAAAAGCGACGATGTCATGAGGTGACAGCGTCATCAGACTGGGTGAGAACCACGTGTTGTGAGTGACGGCGCAAACCTTGACGGTTTTGGACGTTATCGACGACGTCGCTTGGAATTGAGGCCGTGTTACTTTTGGTGCCTCTGGTGTTCACGACGTCGCCTTCTATCGGACATAGTGTGGTTCCCTTAATTCATTCACGTGAGTGTAGTGCGACATTTAACTGAGTTTTATTATTGAATTAAAAAAAAAATCTCTTGGTGTTGATGGCTGTCGCCGTATTGTTCGACACTTTAGGCTTACGCCATAGTAAAATATCTTGCGTTTCCCCTGTTCTTCATCGAAAAAAAAACAAAAAAAAAAACGCTCGGGGAACCTCTATGCACTCACCTAAGGCCAATCGAAGGCGAACGACATTTTCTCCTCAGTCGCCTGCATTGACCCCCCCCCCCCCCCCCCTCAAAATTCGTCTGCGCCTAACGTGGTTTTGTATTTCATCTGGGATAGACCCACTTTCGACCAAGCGGCGCTAAAATGCTTGAGCATCATGGTGATGCCGTGATGACGTGACAGTCACGCCACAATTTTTGGGGATCGCTGACGTCACATGATGATGCTTTGGCATCACTTCGTGTTGACGTCAGTGTTCGCGTTTAACAAGGCATTCAATAAATGGGCGTGCTGGACGCACAGTGAAGGTTGCAAAGTACGGAGCGAACTAGGGGTGGTTTAGAGGCCATTTAAGCCAAGTAATTGTGTGCGTTGTTTAACAAAAAAATTAGTGCCTCGAAAAAAAAAGGTTGCCTCATCTGATTTTGTTATTTGACAAAAATAACACATAGACTCTAACTTCTTGTGTCTCATTGTTAGGCCTGTCATTGCCGTAACTTCTTTACTCTACGAAGACTTAAACTAAGCAAGAAAATCAGTTGCAAACTAAGCTCTTCATCTTGAAACATTAATGTTCTAGCTTCCCGTTTTTTTTCCCGAGCTATTGTTGAAACAAGCTATTGTCAGGTTTTTTTTAATGTAAGAGGGACGAAAAAGAAAGACAGCGCTTTACGTCAACGTAGGGACAGCCCACAAACAAACGTGACTCGGACGGGTGTCCCATTTTTCGCCGCTGCAGCATCGGTACACTTTTCTACCCTGCCTCAACGAGGATGTTGACCGATCGCCCTAAATTTAGCGAAGTCCCAAAACAACAACACCTTGTAGGCTATCATGAAATGGGTGCAAGACACATGATTAAACTTCGCGTGCAATGGTTATCGCTTGAAGAAATATAGATTGGTTGTTACATGAACGTGGGGCTCGGTAACTATCGCAGATGTTGTAAAGGTGGCCCTATACATGGTGTCATCTAAAGGTACAAACGATGAAAAAAATAAACAAATGTGTTTCACGTTTAATTAGTGAGTGAAGCAAGTGTGAATTTCTGAAGGCCGGCCTAATGAGAGACAAATTATACTTGTAGGGACATCCGTCGGTAGTTTATTTGTATGCCTTGATGCAGCATATGCAAAAGAAAGAAAAAAAACAACTGGGAAAGTGCAAATGATGTGGGGAAGGTTGTTCCAGCTCCAATAACGTCGTCGTGCATTTGCTGGGCTAACCGTTGCCGTTTTCATTCTTAGCGGACGTTGGAGAGTAGTGGCATTTACCCATTGCGGCACATAGCCGCTTTTCTTTATTATTTTTTTGGTTGACCGTGACTACGTGACTACACCGTGACGACCGGAAAAGCCGTTAAGCCTGGCTCCTAAGGTGATTAGCACCTAGAATGGCCCAGGTGGATGAAATTTAAACCAAAGCGGATTCCTCGATGTTCATCTAAATCTCAATGTACACGAGAGTTTCCGGTTTGAGGTTACATTCTACAAGCAACTCTATATAATATTTGCCATAAGGGCTTCGGCGCCATCGTATTGGGCTGCTAAGCCAATGTTTTCTTGTTTTTGTATATCGTGGCGCGGCTATGGAACATCGTATCTACCAACCCAAACGTTTTCATGCGTATGCGTCTACCGTAACACTTTTAGTTTAATTGTTAAAAGATACAAAACACAAAGGTTACCCAATATGGCGACCAGACCAATCCATAAAGTAGTGTGCAGTTACAACTCAATTGTTTAAGAAGCAGTCCTTCGTCTCTTTCTCTTTTACACTTGTCGCACGGTTGAAACTGAATTGTCGCACTACGTTTTTCGGTGAAGATGCCTGTCTCCCAAATGACCGATTATAACATCCGCCAAGACAAATGGCGAATTCGCACTGGGAGTGTATCCAGGGTACAGGTAAAGAAGGGAGGGGGATATATTTTGGTGTCACAACACAAAAATGTTCTGAGAGTGGCATACCCCGATTCACTTTCCTTTTGGGAAGATATCCTATGAATTCATGATAATCAGTTCTTTCGAGCAGCTTTGGATAATGTTGCATCACCCAAGCCTTGTGTTCATGTTTTATTTGTGCGTAACTAAAATACGTTTGACATCGAAGCCTACTACGCAGATGTTTGTAACCTTAGTGCGTTTTTATCGCTTTTCTGAGATGACTTCATATGCTTCTAATAACTCAGCCAGAATTGTATGATCCTTAAGCCTCTGCTCTAAAACCAAGCTACTATCTTATTTATGTGTTTTTATAGTTTACTTTAACCACTCCCATCTTTAATGCCTTCAGCCCTGAGGGTTTTAATAAATAGACAAATGAAATAAATGTTCCACAAATCAAGTCCTCAGCACTCCTGTCGTCGCATCTCTCCTTCTATTGTCTTCGTGTGTAAGCGTTGTATTATGAAGCCCTCGGAGTCCTGTGTGTGCTCGTATTTGCATGTAGATATTACAGTGAACGAATCAACCAACCGGCTAGGGCAAGCTAGGGCCGGTCTGTTGGACATGAACTCGGTCTTCAAACGTCATCCCTGTGCAGTTTGTGGATTCCCATCTCACTGACGGAAAATATGTCTTCTTGTCCAACCCAAGTTCATTTCAATTTACGCAGTAACTACTTAACTACAGTTAAAGATAACAAATAATTTCCCCTGCGTTTTTCTTGGTTTTTGTTGTTATCATCGGGCTGTGTCCAACAAAGAAGAGGGCCCTTCGAACAATTGCACTTCTTTCGTCAAGTTCATTCTTGGTTCTTCACCTCCAGCTTTAGATAATGTTGCATCACCCAAGCCTTCTGTTCATGTTTTATTTGTGCGTAACTTAAATACGTTTGGACATCGAAGCCTACTACGCAGATGTTTGTAACCTTAATGCGTTTTTTATCGCTTTTCTGAGATGACTTCATATGCTTTTAATAACTCGGCCAGAATTGTATGATCCTTAAGCCTCTGTTCTAAAAACCTAGCTACTATCTTATTTTATGTGTTCTTTTATAGTTTACTTTAACCACTCCCATCTTTAATGCCGTCGGCCCTGAGGGTTTTAATAAATAGATAAATGAAATAAATGTTCCACAAGTGAAGTCCTCAGCACTCCTGTCATCGCTTCTCTCCTTCTATTGTCTTCGTGTGAAAGTGTTATATTATGAAGTCCTCGGAGTCCTGTGTGCTCGTATTTGCATGTAGATATTACAGTGAACGAATCAACCAACCCTTCAGATTTTATTAAAGCAGAAAAGGAACCAAGATGGGTTCTCCTTTTTTTTTACCTGCAACTTTTGACGCCCCCATCCCTCCCGGAAAATATTTCTGGCTGCAAATTGTTTGTTTTTACTTGAAACTTATGGCGCGTACACACCTTGGCCAAGAATGCGTTATTGAAAATTTAAAAGGTTACCAGAAAAAAGCTGGGGGATTAAAAAAAGAAACGAAATGGCAATAATACGTAATACATGAAATTAAGACTACAAGTAATACGCTATTGAGCTCGTATTAACCTCATCGAAACAATTTTGAAGAGATTAGTACGATTTCGCCGAATTTTAGTAACGAATATTTTTGAAGACAAGACAAGATTAAAATGGTACTCGTTTAGGTGTTAGTATAAAATTACACATGACATCAAAGGCATCTCTGGGGCAGTATCTCAAACCTGAGGCAGCGAAGCTTCATACAAGTTCTTCGCACATGATTAATCCTATTTTGGAAAGCGGAGTAATGAAAACCTGGCGTCGATCAACTTTTCTCCACCCTCGATGTCTCCTTTCTCAATTAATCTCCGAGTTTCGGATGGTTGTGAAACTTGCAAGTTATGGTTCATTCTTTCATTACGCCTGAAAGGGGAAACGCGGTATTCCGGGCCGTACGTTTAAATTCAGGCGAAGAAGAAAACACACGCTGGTAACAATCATCAAAACAATTAAAAAAAATGAAATGAGTGGGTCACGAGACCTGCGAAACCGAATTAGTAGTGAAAACCACTAATTCCACAGGAAAGGCGTGTTTGTGGTGCCTTGCAACAGGAAAAGCATCGCAAGTTCCAGGTGTTTGTGGTGTCTTGTCTCTGCCTTGCATGCCCCGCCGCGGTGGTCTAGTGGCTAAGGTACTCGGCTGCTGACCCGCAGGTCACGGGATCGAATCCCGGCTGCATTTCCGATGGAGGCTGAAAAGTTGTAGGCCCGTGTGCTCAGATTTGGGTGCACGTTAAAAAACCCTATAAGAACTAGCAGTAACCCAGATTACACCCCACCAGTAATGATAGAAGAAGTCAGAAAAGCTTTGGAGAGCATGCAAAGGGGCAAAGCTGCTGGTGAGGATCAGGTAACATCAGATTTGCTGAAATATGGAGGACAGATTGTGTTAGAAAAACTAGCCACCCTGTTTACGAGTGTCTCTGACGGGAAAGGTACCAGAGTCTTGGAAGAACGCTAACATCATCTTAATACATAAGAAAGGAGTATGACAGGACTTGAAGAATTACAGGCCGATCAGCTTGCTCTCTGTGCATACAAGCTATTTACAAAGGTAATTGCTAACAGAGTAAAGAAAAACATTGAATTCATCAACCAAAGGACAAGCAGGATTTCGAACAGGCTACTCAACAATTGACCACAGTTCATACTATCAATCAGGTAATAGAGAAAATGCTCAGAATATACCAACCACTATACATAGCTTCTAGATTATGAGAAGGCTTTGATTCAGTAGAAATATCAGCCGTCATGCAAACACTGCGGAATCAGGGCGTAGATGAATTATATATAAACATTCTGGAAGAAATCTACAGGGGATCAACTGCTACATAGTGGCTTCATAAGAAAGCAACAAGGACCAATGCAGTTTGTGGATTCCCATCTCACTGACGGAAAATATGTCTTCTTGTCCAACCCAAGTTCATTTCAATTTACGCAGTAACTACTTAACTACAGTTAAAGATAACAAATAATTTCCCCTGCGTTTTTCTTGGTTTTTGTTGTTATCATCGGGCTGTGTCCAACAAAGAAGAGGGCCCTTCGAACAATTGCACTTCTTTCGTCAAGTTCATTCTTGGTTCTTCACCTCCAGCTTTAGATAATGTTGTATCACCCAAGCCTTTTGTTCATGTTTTATTTGTGCGTTATTTAAATACGTTTGGACATCGAAGCCTACTACGCAGATGTTTGTAACCTTAATGCGTTTTTATCGCTTTTCTGAGATGACTTTGTATGCTTTTAATAACTCAGCCAGAATCGTATGATCCTTAAGCATCTGTTCTAAAACCTAGCTACTATCTTATTTTATGTGTTCTTTTATAGTTTACTTTAACCACTCCCATCTTTAATGCCTTCGACCCTGAGGATTTTAATAAATAGATAAATGAAATAAATGTTCCACAAATCAAGTCCTCAGCACTCCTGTCGTCGCATCTCTCCTTCTATTGTCTTCGTGTGAAAGCGTTATATTATGAAGTCCTCGGAGTCCTGTGTGTGCTCGTATTTGCATGTAGATATTACAGTGAACGAATCAACCAACCCTTCAGATTTTATTGAAGCAGAAAAGGAACCAAGATGGATTCTCCTTTTTTTTTTTACCTGCAACTTTTGACACCCCCATTCCTCCCGGAAAATATTTCTGGCTGCAAATTGTTTGTTTTTACTTGAAACTTATGGCGCGTACACACCTTGGCCAAGAATGCGTTATTGAAAATTTAAAAGGTTACCAGAAAAAAGCTGGGGGATTAAAAAAAGAAACGAAATGGCAATAATACGTAATACATGAAATTAAGACTACAAGTAATACGCTATTGAGCTCGTATTAACCTCATCGAAACAATTTTGAAGAGATTAGTACGATTTCGCCGAATTTTAGTAACGAATATTTTTGAAGACAAGACAAGATTAAAATGGTACTCGTTAGGGTGTTAGTATAAAATTACACATTGACATCAAAGGCATCTCTGGGTCAGTATCTCAAACCTGAGGCAGCGAAGCTTCATACAAGTTCTTCGCACATGATTAATCCTATTTGGAAAGCGGAGTAATCAAAACCTGGCGTCGATCAACTTTTCTCCACCCTTGATGTCTCCTTTCTCAATTAATCTCCGAGTTTCGGATGGTTGTGAAACTTGCAGTTATGGTTCATTCTTTCATTACGCCTGAAAGGGGAAACGCGGGTATTCCGGGCCGTACGTTAAATTCAGGCGAAGAAGAAAACACACGCTGGTAACAATCATCAAAACAATTAAAAAAATGAAATGAGTGGGTCACGAGACCTGCGAAACCGAATTAGTAGCGAAAACCACTAATTCCACAGGAAAGGCGTGTTTGTGGTGCCTTGCAACAGGAAAAGCATCGCAAGTTAGGTGGGCAGATGAGATTAAGAAGTTTGCGGGTGTAAATTGGCAGCAGCAAGCACAGGACCGGGTTAACTGGCGGAACATGGGAGAGGCCTTTGTCCTGCAGTGGACGTAGTGAGGCTGATGATGATGATGTTAAAAAACCCCAGGTGGTCAAAATTTCCGGACCCCTCCACTACGGTGTCTCTCATGATCCCATGGTGGTTTTGGGATGTTAAACCGCACGTATCAATCAATCATCTTCCTTGCATACATGTTTACAAGCCCTGTCTTTTGATGATTAATTATGACCAAAACGGATGGCATACACCCACTCTGGGGGATTGGCAAAGAAACGATTATTTAGATAGTGGATCACATATTAAATTTAAATCTAATGAATGTTAGAACGGTGAGAAGAAATCAAATTTTTAATAACTGAGAGATTTGCAATCGAAACCACCTTGATTCGACTAAGAATCGTTGTACAGCAGAACAGATATCCCAGTGACAATGACCTGATGAGGAGGCTCCCCAAAAAGAGAATATTAGAAGTAATGAAATTCAATCTAATTCGATTAAAAGCCACTGTAACAATGTTTTCCTTACTGCATGACTTGAAGCGAGTACACGATAAAAAAATAGTAGAATGAGGCCAAACATTTTGGTTTTGTTTGTTATTTCAACGCTATGGCACATACTCACCCAAGGGATTGGCCCAGTATTCGTAGTTAAGTTTTAAGAAGATAATTTGTACAATGTGGAATGATAACGATAGTAAATAAAACGGAAATAATAGGCAATATATTAAATACATGCTGAAATTAGTCCTTTCCACTCTGCACTTCGTTGTCGTCGTACTGTGCGACTGTGTCAATATTACTAGTAATCGCCATGATAATGTCAATTAAATCATTGCGTTAAGTGACTCACGCGCAGTTTATATGTATAATTTAAACATGGGCTTGATAACTTCATTATTAACCAGTAATGTAATTTACTGGGACAGTTGAGCAAGGTTATATCTGTCGTTTGGTTATAAGGAAGTTTTTGTTTATTTTTAAGCACGATGATTGTATTGGTTGTGTACATATGTAAACTGTCTGTATTTCTGAAGGCGTTAATGTTTGTCTCAAGTACTATGAATGTAGAAGATTTAGTTGTGCTTTTTTAAACATTTTGTTAAAACACGAGAGAGAAGCCTCTGAACTGAAAATGTGCCTATCTAGGCATATGCACTAAAAATTCTGCAAGAGTTTCAAGCACCGCCTTATTAAGTATGAATTCTACCAAAGTCTCGGGAAATCATTTGGTAAAGCTAAACTGAATTGCCTTCCACAAGAAAACTCCGCGCCTATGCGCTACGTTTCAACAAGATTGTTCCACTATCGCGTCGGTGAGTCGACTCAGTTCCCAGAAACTTATGCGATGCTCCGCGCAGGTAAGTCAATACAAGATAATGAAGAAAGAACCAAGAATGGACGAACGTTTTGTACAACGTGAATCTCGAATCCGCCTCGCTGGGTCCACGTGACCCCTTAACTGCCTGCCCGAGTGATCAATCTTTCTGGAACTGACAAAGTGCTTCGCGCGGTGTTCCTAAGTTATATTGTCCACGGCACTCGTATGGAGCGAGTCACATTTCTGTCGCCGCGCGGGCTTCAGCTGCCGTAACATCGCGTAGCCAAGACGACACGACACCGGAATGAGAAAAATAAGAGGGTGTGAACACGACGACTGCAGGCGGCGAACAAGCTTCCTTCCTGCCCTGCCCGAGGCGCTTAAAATAGTAGCGACCGCCAGGAAGTTGGCCACGCTGACGCGTCGGTTTCGGATTTCCGTTTCTTCGCTGCCTCAGTCGGTCGTGACATTTCAATCGCAGCATTTTCGCAATACGGCGTGCGCGCCTTCAGCAAGCACCGCCCGACTCATATTTTCGCGATGATTCCATATCGAGCGGAGATTACAATGCGCCGAGCCAGCGCGGCACTTGAGCTAGTGATTTTAACGACCGGTCCGCCATTGCGCGCCCGACGCGTAATGGCGGTTGGCGAAGAGCGCGCCCGCCCGCCCGCTCGCTACGGTTGAGGCAACAACGCCGCGAAGGACACACGCTATCGCAAACTGGCTCCGGCCAGCCCAAAGGTCGTCGGCGTTTCCCAGCCGCTCGGGCTTCGCAACGCAGCTGGCAGGGCCGTTTTACGAAGCGCCGCACCCCCACGCCCTACAAAGGAAACAAACCAAGCAACAACGCAAAGAGAGGAGACACGCAGGACAAGCCGCGTCAGTTGTTCACATGACTAGCCACGTGACACTGTTTGCCGCCTTGCGCCCTCTACTAAGGGACTCCGACACTATGCCGCCGCAGCGCTTCAATGAGATGAAAATGAAAGCTCGTTTAAAATTGCCGAATTAAAATTTATTGGACACTTCTTACCACAAACAACAAATGTCTGATTAAAAAAGACGTCGAGAGTTTACAGCGAGCTCTGAATTGGTGTCAAAGACGACCGAGACTACTTTCTTGCGCGGATGTAGCTCGGTGCGCGTCGTCTGTTTTGAAACGGCAGAATCGGCGGGAAAACACCAGGACGCCATTTTGGATGTGAAAAAGTACGCGGCCCGATTTTCTCAGCGGTGACGGGGACCGCTTTCCAGATGAATACGTCGCCCGATTCCGGCTTACCGGACCACATCTGATCGCCGGAGTGACCAGGGACCATCGTGGTACACGAATAATCGAGGTGAGCGCGCCGTGGCGCCTCCAAATTGCTTCATTTCTCAAAGTCCAGTCGCCTCAGCGGCCAAACCGCCGCGCTCCTCATGACATCTAGGGTGAAACGGAAGCACTACTCCGATAGCGCCTGTTCCCGCTGGGCCAATATTGAGGAACCGACGGCGGTGCACATAAGAAAAAAAATGGTCGGCGATCGCTCTTGGCCTCGTAGAGTTTGAGCTCGCGGTTTCTTTAGCATTTCCCGCGATCTTCTCCGTTTCAGTTGCCGCAGTTCAGCGGCGAAATAGTCTACGCAGCGGCATTGCGTAGGTTCTCGAAAACTCGGTCCCCAGCATAGGCCGGCGACTTGCAATGGCGGATTTATCGCTCTGCGGGCGCTCTCCGAGTTCGCTGGTGTGGCTAGCCCCTTACGTTACCGTTTCGTGGTTCATTTCGTTACCGAAAAACGTCCACGCTACGTCGGTCTTTAACGATTTCTACAATGTGCGACCGGCGCTGAGAGCCGACCACCTTGCGTGCTGCGAAGGCTGGCGTAGCTGTTTCGCTCGGGGGCGGGTGCCGTTTTTACTTTTTTATATATTTACAACGAGCTCGCGCTTCCGTATAACAAGCGGCCGCCGCATCGCAGCCGTTCCTTGCGCGAAATCTGATATTCCCGGATTGATGTCATGATTAAGTCAAAGTTAGAATAGGATACGTACCGATTAGGCGCTGAACGCCTGAAGGCGGGAAATTGCGCGCCAGTTTTTGAGGTAGCGCCCGCCAGATGTTTACGCTTCGCGATGGAAAAGTTTTGCGTAGTGCACGCTTTTGCGATACGTTGCCGAAATAACTGCTGCGTGCGGCATCTCTAATTTCGCGCGAGCTGAAGGAAATCAGCCTCGGTGACTACGGATCGAGATCGGTGCCCGATGCGTAGTTAAATGGTGAAACCTGATAAGATGTGCGGCGTGTTTTGATCGATCTTTCTGGAAGACGGCTGCATTCGTTTCCGCCGGCAATACTTCACGCTCAAGGAAACCTTGCGTGCTCAAATAACCGATTATTTGCAAAACGCTCGTGTAACTTCAGTAACTCGCTCTTGGAAAACTGCTCACGCAAACAGAACGATAATTGCCTTGTGCGGTATTTTGCGCTGTTTCCTGCTTAAGCAGTGCTTGCCAACTTGCCCGATATAAAGTCCATCCTTGAGCATACCAGCTGCGACGCTTAGAGCTGGAAGCCCCCGGAAGTGACCGGGCCGAGCTTAGATGTTTAGCGTACCGTAGACACGAATAAAAATGCGGGTCTGCGCCCGAGTAATGCAGCATACCTTTCAGCCTGCACGGAAATTTGAGCGTGTTCACGTTCCGTCGCGCAGTATGGTATGCCAAAATCGAACCATGAAGGATCAGCAATAGTTATGTCTCTAATGCACGGAACTGAAGGGAATACAAGCAGTTCTGCACGAGTTGCAGTAACAAAGCTGTTAAAAATTTTGACTTGCAAAGCACAGTGTAGCTGCGTCATACTTGTTGTGAAAGCCTTGCACTTTGTTCTTTTTTTTTCCCTGCATATTAAATAAACAAGCAACTGTAATATCTTTCCCCTGTCTCCTTTATGCACTGGAAATGGTGCATGCATAATCTAATTCAACAATCCTAACGTGATCTACTGTGGTGACTCAGGGGGTTAACGTGCCACGCTTGGAATGACAATCAACGAAATTAAGGCATTCCTGCTTCATTAATGTCTACATAACATATTGCACAGCTTATATTTAAAGCTGTACAAATAGTGAATTTTGGAACCGAATCGAATATGGATAAAACAGTGATAAATCGAATACCAATAGTGATCAAATACTGTTCGAATGGTGAAACAAACATTCTTGAAATAGTCATAGAACTCAGCCAGCATTTTATTTAAAAGAAGTATCTAGTAACTGCCACCAAGAAACATTATGGTTACTATTTGACTCGAAATGCCCCAATTATAATAACCAGGGTAATCTCTTGTAGACCCTGTTTATCTGGTTTTGTACACCGATGTGCATTAAATTTTAATAGCATCGGTGGACATCAAGAGCTTTAGAAAATAGCCCGCTGATTTTCTACAGTTTCTTTCCCTTATTTGGCAAAATATATGCAAATAAATGTTGTTTTGAGCTATGTAAAAAATTTAAAAGATTCTCTTGTACTTTATGCACGTTCCTTTTATGTGAAAAGCGAGAGACTTTCCTTACCCCCTGAAAGAAACCTGAAAACTTGCAATCAGTTTCGACCTTGGGAACTGTGTAAATGAGATGACTGGAAGTTTTGGGGGGTACAACACTTGCAAACTTGAAACCGTCTATACAGCTGGTACTAGAGCCTTCGTACTATCTTGTCATTGTAGGTTGAAATACAGGTGTCACTGCAGGAATCAATGTGAGGCTTTGTTGCGAGATTTTCAATAAAATTGGGACGCAAAAACTACACAATTTTGAACCAAACACTGTGGATACAGCTGAAGATGGAATGAAACAGATCAACCTGTTACTGCATGGGCCTCGTCACTGAAAGCATATAAATATCAGCATTAAAAGCTATATCTTCGAAGACAATTTAGTTGTAGTTCTCACCTTCAGTAATAACAAGATGCAGATGGAAACTTCATAATGCAATACAGCTTCATTAAGTAAAAAGTCAGCAAAAGTAGGCTTTTTAGAAGAAATGCCTTCATTCAGTAGTCAATGTAGTGTCAATATTCTCGTAAAAGCTTGGGGTGCATGCATAATAATTTAGGGATTAAAAGAAAAAAAAAGAGTAACCATTAGCTGTTTCAATATTCTATTTGTTTTGGAGTTCTTTCGTCGGTGCTGATTATTCGAAAACCATTTAAAAAGATATTTGGCATTTCAAATATTTAATATTGGATCTAGCACTGAATCGAATGGAATGCTATTAGAAATTTTCGAATGTGTGCTCATTCCTACTTAATTTGACTAGCAGTATCAGTCTATGCACTTGTGCGAGACATTGCTGGCACAGAAATATAGCAGGCAGTACAATAACCTGACAAAAGTTTGTGGAGCCCAGTTGTGTTACCTAATGATATCCCTTTTCTTACAATTTTCCACAAGCAATCACATACCATTTCACAGTTTAGCCAGATTTGCCTGATGTAAATGTGCCAGGTTTGAATTTGTTCAGCATAATATTTGTTATGGCAAAGCTGGGCTAATAGTATTCATCTCATAGCAGTGGTGATGTTGATCATTTATACTTTATGGTTAGTGCAGTGTGCAACAGCTACGCCATATTTCAGTGAAATAGGTGCTTATATGCATGTGGTATGCTATCTTAGACGTGTGGCACATACCTATGAACGAGAATGCACCACAGGTATGCTGGTAAGATGTGCTATGCAGGTTAAGTATGTGGTAAGATGCATTCTAGACAAGCTATGATTAGGGACGTTGCAGAGGGAAGTTTTTAAATGAGAAATATGAGAATAAGGACACATTGAGAGCATCATGTTTACTGTTAAATTATGCTCATTATTGTCAGCACTAGTTTTTCACATTCATCGTTCCTCTCTTTATTCTTCCATTGAAACCTTTAAAATGTATTGTAATCTCTTTAAACACGAGTTAGTTGTGTTTATTGAAAAGTTTAATTTCGTTCCCCGGATTTTTGGAACCGTGGAATGCATACAGCTGCAGAATCTATGAAAAACTTCCTGTTCGTCAGAATGTTTTGAAATGTCGGCGTAATGTGAACGCTGCCGAAAACTTTCCGGGGAATCTCAGCTCTGGGAATAGCTGCTGTGTAATGTTTAACATAGCTGGAGAGCTCAGATCAGGCTGGGGAAAAAAAAAAGAATAAGAAATTCATTTGATGAGAAACCACAGAAACAGTTAAACTTGCCAAATGACAACATGATGATACTGAGAGCAGCCACTGTATTGTCTTCCTGCTAATTTCGCTCAGACACGATGCATTTAACAAACTCTCAACACAGGCACAGTTGTAGACATGCATGTTTAAGCATTCATATGGTACACTCTGAAGTTTTGGCATTTTCATCGGCGCCTTTGCTTTAGGTACACCACTCGAGTTTGTGCAAAACACAGCCTAAAAGGCCTTGCACAATTGGAATTTTGTAGATCTAATTCTTAAACTGTATTGTCTGAAAAGCTTGTTATTACTGAAGGGATCTATCAAAGTGTAAAGCTACTTAACAATATTTCGCTAATTAAATAAAAACTAATTACTTAGGAGATATTTCAAATTTTAAACTAGCTGGCAAGTTCACAAGGCACATTCTTATGGTGGACAAGTTAAATTAATGACAGGAAAATTTAAATAATTAATTTTCCTGTAAGGTTCACTATGCAACTTACCCTGTTCTTAGAAAACGCTTTTATGCATTAAAGCCACGCAAACGGTGAGAAAGCCAGCGTATTCTGTTATGCATTATGGAAATTATAGTTTTTAAGCCGGTGTCATCCTGGGGATCCTTTGCAAGTTGATATGCCTTGCAAACTCGTTGCTTACAATTGACAATATTTACTGCAAGCTAATAATTAAGAATGAACTAAGTAGCTTATTATGCACCCCAAATTATTGTGTAACTTCAAATCCAGTCCTTCGAGTGATACGTCGTGACAGCTGTAATAGTGCTGTCGGCTGTAGGAGAATAATAATAAAGTTTCTGTATATTTCTTAAGAAAAATACAAAGAAGCAGCACTTGCTCTATTATTGTGCGAGGGAAGCTTGGTAAAGGGACTCAGCGGCTACCTTGTAATGCATGGGACAGTGGCATGATTCCGGACGAGGCATTCTAATAGAAAAATTGCTAATAGAACTGTACTCTTGCTCTTCAGAGCCGATTTATTGCTCAGGCCAGATGTTCTACTTAATATGCCTGCAACACCTTCCTCTTTTCTTTCTGTGATAATGAAAATGAGCAGCTGATCGAACACATTATGGCTTGCCCCTCGACACTTTAAAAGGAAAAATTATTCACCAAATAGCATCTTAGTTTTCTTGCACTGCATTAGAGCTGGGAAGCATGCTTAGACAATGTACTAGTGACTTTAGATATATTGAGTGGGCTGTGTTACTTTGTAGTGAACCATATTGATATGGACACAGGGCAGCGGAAGCATTAGTGTGAGGAGCATAGAAAAGTGCAGATAATTGATTGAGGTTTCTAACATGTAGTGAGGCTGTTTCTTGTTCTCCAAAGGCAGGGCAAGAGTTTGTACCTTTCTGCTTAGCCTAGCACGCTACCGAGCGTAGACTTGTTTTAGTACAAATAACACTTCTGTCAAGTGGTCATTTATTGCAATCAGGTCTGATCCGAATTAGATTTGTTGATCGGGATTGGCTTCTTTAAGCGAGGAATTCGTTCCAGATCAGACATAATCGCGATCAGCGGGGCAGTGTGTGAGACTGATATGCACTTAATTCAATTAAGGTGCTTTACCACAAAAGTGATTTTTCAGTGGGCAATTGTATTTGCTGTTTAGGTATTTCCTTGCTTTCTTATCGTCCTCAGGTATAGCCCAAGTTTATGTTCAGGAAGTTCTTTATCCTTGCCATGTGGTGCCACGCCGAAGTAGCTGATGCCTGCGCAATCTGCTGATACCTCGAATGCGATCTCTTGCAGGAAGGGGACGTCGTGAGTGGAGGGCAAGCGTCGGGTCGGGGGGCAGCGTTCCCCCTGACAGCTGAGGGCGGCCATGTTTTACGCACACTTTGTGTTGGCCAAGAAGGGCCCGCTGGCACGCATCTGGCTAGCGGCCCACTGGGACAAGAAGCTGACCAAGGCGCACGTCTTCGAGACCAACATTGAAAGCAGCGTCGAGGGCATCCTACAGCCCAAGGTGAAGATGGCGCTGCGGACGTCCGGCCACTTGCTGCTGGGCATCGTTCGCATCTACTCGCGCAAGGCCAAGTACCTGCTGGCCGACTGTAATGAAGCGTTCATCAAGATCAAGATGGCCTTCCGGCCGGGAGCAGTCGACCTACCTGAGGAGGGCAGGCAGGCTGCTCTCAGCACCATCACGTTGCCCGAGGTGTTCCACGACTTCGAGGCCACCATGCCCGACCTCAGGTGAGGAGAAAGACGAGCCCTCGTTTGAGGGAATGGGGAGGGCATCGCCAGCTTCGTATTCGTTGGCGTGTGTTGCTCCTGAAGCCTGGCGTCTGCACACTTGTGTCTGGATTTGGCTAAATTGTCTGCATTAAGATGACTGCTCTCATGTTAGGGCTGCATCTTCAACTTGGCAGCCCGAAATTTGGCAATAAGTCCAACTGAGAATAAGAATTGGGATATGGGGATCCCAACATATTTCAAGTGTCGACATATTCTAAATGAAAAATTACAGTTAATCTTCTGGATATTTTAATGCTATGGCCTGCATGAAAGATGACCTAATCCATCAATGCGGTGGTGAGCTGAATGCAAGCTACCGTAGCAGGGGCAGCAAATACATGCTAGGCATAGTTTCAGGCAAATTTCTTCAGAGCGCATATAAAGCACATTACTCTCTGTCTCTCTATCACATGCATATTTTATTGCATGTATTAGCTCATCTGAGAGGTGACTATACTATCAAGTGCTCTTGCAATGTGCTTTACATTGGGATTCACGTTTATGTGCCTGTTGACATTTTGAATAAGCGATCTCGGTCCTATAGTTCAAATGCAAGTTTGCTTTCTAAGTATGACACAAAAGGCTGCGAAATGCCCTGATTGCGAAGGCGTTTTTCTTTTAAACAAAAACAAATCAATGCTGTTGTTCAGATTGCGGTATGGAACTTTGGTAGTGGCTTAGCACTAACAGTGCTCTTACATCTGGAACTGTAAAACGTGTCTCACTGAGTTCCTCCTGGCCATTCGCGCATGCAGCAACATTGACATGGAAGCGGCAGTGACGCTGAACCAAAGCCGCGCGGAAGACATCACACTCAAGGAGGACTATGGCTCTCTCAGTCTCATAAATGACGACAATTTTGGTGAGTATATCTCTTGCTGCACGGGGATGTGTTTGGCTAATGAATGTATTGTCACTGTGTCTGAGGACAATGTGAAGGATTGTGCGACTGTGCTCCTCAACGAACGAGACCTCAGTTATGTGCCTTGCATTTCTCATATTGCACGTTGAAGAAGGTTGTCCCAGTTTAAAATGCAAGAAAAGTGTGTGCTTTGTGTCGTAGGTATTTGTTGGCCAGTTTGGTAGGGCTACTGTCAATGCTGTAGCTTTTCAGTTTCAGCACCCAGCAATATGTGATGGGCAGCTCTTCTGGCTGAGGTATGAAAGTACTCCCTGTAGTTACAGCAACCTTGGCTCATGTGTACAGTGACTGGTCTGTCATAATTATTTAATAAGCCTAAAAGTGCTGCCATAGTGGACCACCTTCAAGTACTTTAAGCATTAGTTTTGCAGCATTGTTGGGAAGTGTCGGTGGCCAGACCGTTCGCTCTTGCGTGGCTTCTGCCTGTAATCTTTGCTGTTACATTACTTAAAAGTACTTTCAATGCCTTTAGAGAAGAATGGGTGAGTTCTGTTCTGCCATACTAGAGATTGTGGCTTGGAAAGATTTTTGGTCAGGATTGTTGGATGTAAGAGGCATGAAGGTGTTTCTATTTGGCAGCAGTCAGCGGGAGGAACGAATTAAGAGTTAGTTCAATAGTTGGGTGTGTACTCTTAAACTGGCGGAATGCCTGGGGATGCAGTATTCATGATTACAGAACGGCGCAACATAAATTATCAAACGGCACGGCCCGGCTATCAGTGCTGTAGGATGTTGGAAACTGGTACGAACAAATCTTGAGTTCTTGGAAAATACATCTCGTGGAAAAGACGTCGATGGGCAACTCTCTTTCCTCTGCATGACTTTTGCATGGTTTCCATGGCACAACACGAACGCAGAGATGAGTAGCAGATTGCCCTCAGTGTTCCCAGGAGTGTGCAACCCTTGCTTACAGGAGATATGGGCTTTGACGACCCCGAGATGGCCCGTGAGGCGACCAACATAGACGAGGCGTTTGACCAGGCCAGCCTTTTGCTGGGAGGGTCTATGCTGGGGCGTCCCTCTGAGGTCCCTCGTGGTGGCCCCTCTTCAGCCGACAATGAGGCCGGTGCGTCGTCTTCAACCACCGAGAACTCGGCTCTGGCAGCGATGCCGGTGCCTGGGGAGTCCATGGAGGCTGGAAGGAACGCTCGGGAAGGGGAAGCGGATCCGTTTGGAACTGCGGCTGCGTCGACCGAGGCCGAAGCTGCCGAGGGTGCCAGAGAAGGGGCACTGCTTGGTAAGTGGCGAATCGTACCTTTTTCTTCTGCCAGTGCGTTCCTGTTTCGCCTGCATTTGGATGCCTGGGCATTAGCAGCTGCATTATGAGTGTGAAAAATGCCTGTTGTTCGTCTTTAGTAGAGATAAATTGTGAAATGAATATAAAAAATGAAAAGAAAAAGTTGAAGATTTATTCTTCCTCACTGTTCAAAATCCAGGACCCTAGTTTAAATGTTGGGTACATATGGCATAGACACAGACTGTGCCGTATATTGCTGATTGTAAGTCAACTTTTATTTCATAAAATGGCCTTCCAAATTAAAGGGTCGGCCTGTAATCGGAGTTGACTTATACATGGTATCGTAAAGTCTACTTTTCCGAGGGGTCTGACTAATGGTCGTCCTCGGATTCACTGCTATTAGACGCATCGAAATCATCAGCCGCAGAGGCAGCGGAGTCGCAGTAACTATCGTACAATGCCTACTTGCCCCATCCAGAGCGGGACATTTTTACAATTTGACGATCTGCCGCGACGATCGCAACACTGGATGAGGTGTCAGCAACAGCACGAAAGGGGATCCGACGGCCGAAACATTGGAGTGGAAATACAGCATTTTTTCATAATGCGTCGCCGATAGTATCCGTTTCAATAGGTAGTGCCACCGCATCGGATGAGATCGGATGTCGGATGAGATCGTCAGCAACACCGGCACTCGCCGCGTATCAGTATCACAGTGCATTTGGCTGGCATTATGCGTTTATCACTCACTAACAATGCGACATACGTTTATCTTTCGCGAAAAACTCCACATGCATCTCTTGCTCCCCCAAAAAAACCTGATGTTTACCGTACGCTAGAGACGTCACATGCGTTTTTCGCTTTAATGGACAGTGTGCCCAAACAGCGCTAGCTTACTAGACAATCAGGTTTTCTCGCGAAGCACCATGGGCATTCCACGAAAAAGCTGGCTGTGCCGTGTGGGCTGGCAACACTTTGGGGGGCACTAAACCGCATAACCAGTCACATGTGCCCCACGCATGTGCCCACAAGCGTCTTTACGTCTTTTTGTGCTCACGCCTGTTTGCCATTTCTTCATTTCATCCTCGCTTGCAAACAGTGGTGTGCGCGATTTGGGAAGCTACTTGCCCCTCCTGCATGGGCCAGCGTATTGACTTGCAGTATCGATAAATAAATAAATAAAATGAAAACCTGAAAAATGCATTGTTAAGGTCTTTGAAAGTCCTGGAATTTTTTCTGGTCCTTGAAAATCCTGGAATTCTCTGAGCACTCCCAATCTACATTGCGGCTTACTTTATGTGGTAGATCTGCATACCTGCTAAGTCTCTCTGTGTCTCCTGTCTTCTTTCGAGTTTGCGCCAACGATGTTTTACACGGCTCTCGGATTTCGACCAGTTCTTGCGTTTGTACGGTTGTCAGGAAAATCTCTAGGAAACTGAAATTTCTGTCATAATCTGGCCGCATTCACAGAAATGCAGTCCAATCCAATCCAGGCTTTTTGCAAAACCATCACATTTCATTGTAAACGAATTTAAGAGGAGTTCTTCTAAACGTTCATTGGGCCAAAATTCAGATGATCTGAGCTCTTTTCTTCATCGCGGCGGGTCGTATGAATTTAGTCCGAAACCATGGAACGATGGCCGATAGCACCGTGCTCGAAGCTTCGGAAGAATACGCATAGCCAGCGCACGCACTGTCAGAACTGCGGTTATCGTTTGCCACAAGTGCTGTGCACAGAACCGGCGGTCTCTCTTGACACGATCAAGTGTGGCGGCAACGTAACTCCCAGAAGTCCGAAAGTGCATGCGCGTCTAGCGCTCGACCAGTTAAAGCGATGTTACTTTCCACAAACGCTGCAGACGAAATCGTGGAAGATGTGATCACTGATAGCGAAAGACGACATGGTTTTGAAGGCGCGTGCGTAGCCAATGCACACATATTGAAAACGGAGCTATTGTGTTCCGGAACTGCCGTGTGTGAAACAGCGGTCACGGACAACGCGATTACTAGCCGAAGGCATGCGGCTAATGCAGTGGTAGAGGTGATAAAAAAAGTGTAAAAAATGCTGAAAGCGTTTTGGCGTTTCCGTCCAAAGAGTCTAGTAACACTGTTCCTGTCCACCTGGGTACATTGGCTATACTTTGGCCTTAAGTGAAGCTTCGACCCGCGTTTTCCCGGCAGCCGGCTGCACTGTCCTGTTTGTTCACGTGTGTCGCAGGAAGACATATGCGAGTTCTTTCGGCAGCAATAGATTTTGCTAGTCGTTTTGATGACGCGAAATTTTCAGTGGTAGAAGTATGCTCACCCCCCTTTGAGACTCGCACATTTTACTGTAGTTGGGAAACCGTTACCCTCGGGTGTTCGGCCAAGCTGGTATGAGACTGTGCCACGCTGATGTTTACTGAAACCCTTTCTTCCTGGGGTGCAAAAAAGAAAGGAGAGAAAATAAATCAGACCCCCCCTTTCCTGTTGCTGAAATCTCCAATCCTTGAACATGGCAGATTTGGATCGACATCGACCTGACTAACTCCCCATTTCCGAAACTATAATTTGGCGTGAGTTGATATGGTTTAATTTTCCAAAGCTGCATGTAGGAATAGTTTTACTGCATCAAACCACGAACTAAGATAGTAAGAGACTCGTAATGCTCTTTAGGTGCTGGCTTCTTCCCTATTGTGGAAGCGGTGAAGCTAGTGAAGCCAAAGTGAGAGCTAACGTGCAGACTACACATGTTTGTTATAATTGCAATAATGCATGTACTTCAGAAGTGCAATAAAATTGTGTCAATTTTGAAAATTTTAGAGTAAGAATATTTTAACATTGCGTGCTGCTTTTAGTCCTTGAAAAACGTGCGACAGGTCCAGTGATTGAAGTGCTGCTCCAATTGCTGCAAACTGCTCCAAAAGAGAAATGTTGCTCCATGCTGCTCCAAACAGTAATTTTTGTTAGTAATTGCTCGAAAGCTGCTCCGAAATGATACTGAGAAAATGGAAGTGATGAACCTTTACTCTTTGATCATCTCATAAGTCCTTAAGAAACTTGAAAGAATCGGTGTATTTTCATCCCAGTGTGCAGCAATGTCGGCTCTGATCCCATTTGTGCGACAGAACTGTCATATTGACCATATAGGCTGTTTTTTTTTTTCCTCTCAGCTCGACATGCAGGCTAGTCTTGTGAAATGTGAAAATGAGCCGGATTGCTTTTATCTCGTACCTATTATCTTACTGCTCGTTTGCAACACTCATATGGGACTGTGGTTACTTCTAAAATGTGGTGCTTAGCTTTTCCGCTTTAATTCAGTTTCTGCCCCAAATAATAGTATTTCAAGTTGTAGGTCATTTCACAGCCCATTTTTGACAATCTGCCATTCTTTGCGTCATGAAATTTACTTAGATTGTTGTCTGGTAAATACATAATTAAAAATATTTACGAGATGCTTCGACAATGCTCTGAACTCGAATTAATGCATGGAAAGCCTAATATCTGCTCCTAAAACACTAGTAGCAGCTCTATACAAGCATTTTTTTTCTGATCCGAAAACTTATGGCTGCTCCAAAGTAGTACTTTTCATGCTCTAAAATATGCTCCCAAAAGTAAAAAGTCACTTCCTATTACTGCAGGTCTTGGAAAGTCCTTAAGTATCCTTGAATTTCCACTTTGGAAACCTGTACAAACCCCGCTGAACTCCATAGAATGGTCTTCTACAGTAAAGTAAATAATAAAATCAGGAAAAATTCTATGCAATGCACAATCAAATATATTCAATAAGCTATAGTGTGCAGAACTGCGCTGTTCACTTGCTGTTGTAAGAGCAGTGTGGGAAGATAACAACACAAGACGAAGGAATGTCAGAGGCACTGAACTATCAGCTTAAGAGTTATTTCAGTGCCTATCTTTTGTTCTTTGTCTTGTTTTGCAGTCTCTTTGGGCTGCTTTGAACATGGTAAATAAGCATTTTCAAAGTCTACAGTGCAGCATATCTGATACCGTTAACACTCGGGTGCTTTCAATTGTGATCGGAACTGATCTAGATTAAGCTCGATATGGATCAGGTGCTGCTTCATGGTAACAGTTAGTCATCGCGATGAGGCCTGATCTGGATCAAGACGATCACAATAAGCTCACTGTGATCTGACTGATGTCAGCGCCAATCTTGATATGAACGAGTTTGGACTGCGTAGCCAGTGACCATTGCTGATCGTGATCAGGCAATTCTATGCAGATTTGCCCTGATCGTGATCAAAAGTAAATATGTGAAACTGGTGTGATGCTTGATTATAAGTGCAAATCAGCGTAATTGACAGGAGGGAACAGAAGATAGGATGCAGTGAGAGCATCTCTATGATACATTGCACTTCGGCATTTAGGCGAAGCACTTTTGGGGAAGAGTGATTTAAAGTGCGTGCGGGTGCGCAGAGGGTGAACCAAGTGGCTTGTTCGAGCCAGCGGGGCTCTTCGATGATGCGCCGCTTGGACACGTTCCCCTGGACACCAGTGGGTCAGACCGGGACGGCCCCTTGGGGGCTCCGGGTCCCGTTCCATCTGGTCCTGATGCCCGGCCTGCTGACGAGAGTGATGATGATGATGACATGTATGGTAAGTGCGCTGGCTTTATTGGTGTCTCGACAAGGCGGTGCTGCTGACTAAAAGTAGCACAGAACTTCAATATTGTTGCAGAATAGCATTTCTGTCACCTTAATTTAACTTCATTTGTCTTTGCCAGTTAGTGTAATAATTTATTATCTTGCTATGAGCACTGACTTGTGTGATGTGTCAAAGAAAGTTATCAAAACTCTTTCTTTTAGCCAGCATCTTATAATTTATTGTCGACCTTAAGTAGACGACAATCTTTTAAAGGGGCCTTGCTACACATCTTAAGCAGGGTCAGGAAACCCTGCCGTTTGGTAGTTGAGGCTCACGAGAACACACAATCCAAATAATTATAGCGCAGCATGCAGCCTGTAATTCACAATAAATTCTAAATGTCAGCTTGAAATTGCTTTCTCTTCCCTCGACAAATGACGCTACAAGCTAAAAAATCCCTTGTCACAGCCATTGGCTGATTTGAGCATGGCATGCTTAGCTGTTACTGGGCCTGTGATTGTGTCAGGGTTCGAACATGCCTATACATCTATTGATTAATTAACCCTATCAATTAATAAATTATTACTGTGATACAGATATGGGTCCTCCGTCAATGGGTGCCCCGTCGGGGCCGTCCAGTCCTGGAAGTTCAGTAGGTGATGCCCGGGACCTCGATGGAGGCGCCACGACATCGGCTGCTGTAGGAGTGGCCGGTCCGTCATCCTCTTCGGCGATGCCGGGCATGGACGATGGCCTGCTCGATCAGCAACAGCAAGAACAGGCTGCGATGCCCCCGCCTCCGCAGCCCCCTTCCGCAGACTCTGCTCCGATGGGTGGCGTCGACGTTGGGCCCGGAGAGCAGACCACTCTGCTCAACAATGAGGACGAGAGCTTTGCTCTAGCACCGTTGGACACCACCGTAGTGCAGGGTGGGTCTTGCGTGGCAAGCACTTGCTTCAATGAAGAAAAACTTTATAATATGGAGAAGAAACCAAACAAATTTACTTAGCAGAGCTCTATTTGAGTTGATTTATGATCTTGATGAAGCTTTTTCCCAACGAGAAACGGATGAAGTCAGAGGATTCAAGGGACCGTGAGACAGTGCTTGTCTGTGTTTTGTTGTTTTTGGTCCTTTGTCCCTCGCCTGTATCGTGATGGGAGAAAACCCGCTTATGAAATAGATCTGACTTGCCACTGGTGAGTTCATGACCCTACTTAGCAGCTCTGTCGCTTCGCATGACCCAGTTGGTCAACTCGTGCGACTAAAGCGGGTGTAAATGTTTGGGATGTATTTTCAATGGGATGTTAACGGATGTTGTAGTTGGTGCTGTGAGTGACAGTGTGGAAGTAGGAAACAACTGAAGATGCACAAGTAGGGGACGATCCCTCCAAAGATGTGCACTTCTACAGCAGAGCATACAGGAACGATTCTGATGGCTGCAGATATTTGTTCAGTTTTGCTCTTCCTTAATCTAAACTCCTTCTTCTAAATAAAGATATTCTTTCTAGTTTACCTTAGACTGTGTCTGAGAATAAAGAATTGTGAACCTCAAACTATTTTTTTTTTCTATGCTGCAGGTGTGGAAAAAGCCCGCGCCAAGCGGAAGCGGAAGCTGATTGTAGACGAGGTGAAGAACATCTCAGGCGAGGAGATGAAGTCCCAACTGTCGGACACGAGCGACATTGTGACCACGCTGGACCTGGCGCCACCCACTAAGCGGCTCATGCATTGGAAGGAGACCGGAGGAGTTGAGAAGCTGTTTGCACTGCCCGGCCGGCCGATCCTGTCCAAGACTCTGTCGCGTCTCTATCAACGGCATCTGACGACGCGTGCCGTTGAAAACGAGCTGGCTGCAGGGGAGGAGCATCTGTTGCAGCAGCTCGACGATGAGCAGGACAACATTGGCGAGCAGCCGCAGCAGATGGTGCAGCACGACGAACACATGCAGGAGAACAGCCTTGGTGAGCGTGCCTTGCAGTACTTTAGCCACCACTGTTGCACTAAGCATGACACTAAGCACAGTGGGTGCGGGCAGCACCCACTGTTCTGCCTTCCTGATCATCTAGAAAGATTGGGGGGGGGGGGGGGCGAAGTCTTCTCTGTACTTTTACTCAGTCGACCTGTCCCGTCATTGTTCACAAAGCAAGCAGTGTTGAGGGCGTGCAGTCTTTTAAGAATCGCGGTGGCGTAATGTCCTTGATATTGCATTCCAAGAAATGCCTTTAAATTTTTTTTGCATTGTGAAGCATGTTCTCTTTTGAATTGTGTCAACGAGAAGGGTGGAAGCTACAACGAAACGTACGCATTGCGGCCACATTTTGATTGGGTAGCATTCCTTGCACAATGTCAAACACACTGTGGCCCACTGGTGCCAACACCTGACATGGAGTGCTGCGATAGCTTTTCCAGGAATAAATGACCATTTTACCACCGTACCACCATGTATACTGTGCACCTGTAAGTGATTTTGACACGAGCCCTTTTTTACCTAACGCAGGCCACCACACTAAGCGGAGACGCCTGGAAGAGGACCTCGTGGTTCCCCATGGTGCGGTCAACGACCAGTCGGCCCACCACTACGATCTCGGCGCACCCGACTTTCCCCACGGCGGCCCTCCCAGTCACCTGGGGCCGCCTTCCGTGGACCACTATGCGGCGAGCATGGTCCCTCCGCTGCAGCACCAAGAGTACCAGCAGCCCCTGCCGCAGACGCCCCTGCAGGACGGCTGGCCCACACCCGCTGACTACACGTACGCCCAGCCGCCACACACGCCCGTGCCGGACTACACGGCGGCGTACCAGATGCAGCAGCAGCAACAGCAGCAGGCGGCCATGATGGCCCACCATCCAATGGCAGCCATGCACCACCCTCACCACCAACAGCAGCTGACGCCTGCACCGCACCTTGAAGAAGAGCACCATCAGCACCACTCCTTACATCACCAGGCAGCAGCGGCACTCGTAAGTTGGCCAGCACCACTGTTTACTTCATGCCTTCTGTGTCAGTTCTTTGTGTTGTGCATTTTCAGTGCATCAGCAGCCCGCAGAAGTTGTGTAGCGGATGTGCTCAGCTGCTGACTTGAAGGTCTTGGATTTGGCCTTGGCCGCAGCAGTCACATTTCGATACAGGCGAAATGCTAGAGGCATGCATATTGTGCAATGTCAGTGCACGTCAAAGAACACGGGATGGTTAAAGTTTCCGGAGTACTCCATTAATGCAGCCGTCATGATCATATCGTAATTTTGGGACATAAAACCCCACGGGTTCTTATTTATTGCATCACTAGCTTCAGATTCGGCGACCATGACTTGATGCCGCGCTGATGCAGGTCTTTTTATACTGCGGCCATGCGTCAGGTGTAAAGCCTAAAAAAATGCAGATTGATTGTACTGCAGATTGTACCGAGCTTAAAAAGCTGTCACACCTCTTCTGCGTTCGGAGCTCACCATCAGAACTTGAGCTGTTGCTGAGAGTGGTGTGACGCTGATGATCATATTCAGAAATGGTCGGTGTTATTTTGCAGTTCCCGACGCTTCAGCCAGACCAGCTGCAGTCTGAATACCCAGTTCACCCAGCAACACCTGTGCCGACACCACAGTCACCCCCAGCCGCCATGATGCCTCCTGCAGCCCAGATGGGCCCACCTCCAACACCGCAGATGATGCCTCCACACACGCCACAGGTATGGTAGCATTGGGGTTCGTTGATTGTGACCAACACAAACACCCCGTGTCATCTTGCTGTGATTTTGTCTTAGGTGAGAGCTGAAACAGGTTGCATATATGCGACATTTTAATGTGTTCAGTGATCACTATACTCACGTTGTTGCTGGTAGTGTTGCAGGAAAAAAACCCTTCCATGTTGTAAATTGTGTAAAGGAGTTTTTGATTCCTGACGGAGTGTGTGCTTGTTTGCTCTGCTTTGCAATAGCCCTCATCTCAGCATCTTTTTTTCACATGGTGTCAGTACTGTATTTGCTCAAATCTATTGTTTCTTTTTCTTCTTTATAGCTGAAATACTTAAGATTAGATTGCGTATGCAGACTTGGATATGATATAAAACCTGTAACTCATAAAAGAATATTTCTCAAACTCAGCACTGTGGGTTAAATGAGCTCTGATGTTGGGAAATGACATCGTTTGTTACATTGCGAATTTCACAGAGTCGAGATTTCAGGCTTTGCAGCAATAGTTCATTCAGTTTATTCAAATTTTATGAGGCCCAGATAAAATGTCTGAATTAATGGATTGTCGAAACACCAAAATGATCAAGAAACCAATGAGTAGATAGATGCTTGTAACATAAATACAGTAAAACCTAATTAATTTGAACTCTGTTATTTTGAAATCCTGCTTAGTTCAAATGTTTCCGCAGCCCCGTATTTTGCAATGCTAGTCTGAGTGGATAATTTGAAGTGGCGTTCAGCACCAGTTCGGTTAGTTCTAAAACTTTGGGTGCCATGTGCCAATTCCCGATTCTGATTTCGCTGCAAGTCCACCGAAACGACAGCCCTTAAAAGCCACGAGGCAATGCAGCGTAGCGATATAATGAGTGGCAGCTGAACCACCTCAGGGTTCGTACAGGTCGTTGAAATCTTTGAAAGCCCTTGAATTTCAGAAATGCAGTTTTCGAGGCCCTTGAAAGTCCTGGAATTCTTGGCCATCCATGAAGTCCTTGAATTTTGTGAGCAGCACACTCTCATATCAACATCGCGGCCTCCTAAATATGGTACATCGGTGTGTGAACCTGTCAAACTCCTCATTTCTGAAGTAATAATACGGCATGGTTGCACATGATCCCATTTTGCAAAAGTGCAGGTGAAAAAAAAAAGTTAGTTTCTGGCGAGGGTGAAGCAGTGAATGTGATAGCAAGAAATTAGAATGTCACAAGAAGAAGGGCAGGCAACCCCACACATGTGACGCGCCGCTCAAGCACGGACGCACGAAAAGAAAGTGCTAAGGACGAGTGCTTAGGAACGACTGTCACTGCTTCGACACGGGAAACGTGCTGCTTAAACAAATCAAGAAGGGTGCTAGAAAAGAACACACTTGTATCTACAGGATGAGTATAAATTAACCACTGTCCCAGTTGTTACTCCTTAGTTGTTGAGCAACGTGCTGCGAGTGTCAACTGTGCACAAGCTGACACTCTTGATAGTATGGTGCCATCAAACTTCAAGGCTATAGCAAGCACCGTGTGAGTTAATAATATATTTTAAGTCACTTCCCAAGTACTACCTAAATGCTCATTTTCCTAATCGAGGCGCATTCGCGAGCGCATCCAGCACTGACGTAGCTCTATAGAAAGGACAACGAAAGTTCTAGTGACGTCACACTAGATCTCTAGTCAGGTGAATGACTTCCAGACTTCCATCCCAGTACATACCGGCAAAGCATCGCGGCTGCTGCAGGTAGCGACGAGTTTGTTTTGCAGGTGCTTGTGTGGCGAATGTGTGCGAGAGCTAACGATACTCAAAATGACGCATGCAAGGCTTTGTGATTACATGACTAAATCAGCTACACTGCTACGTACTTGCCCAACTCGGACCCACAAACAGTAACTGAAAATTGTTCATATCAAAAAGGCGGCAAGTTATATTGAGAATAAATGAATCTTGGTGCTAGTATCGTGCTTATTGGAGCTATAATTAAAGCTTTGCAGCAAAGAGCGCGCAAGCCACAAATATTGTGGCACGACCCCTTTAAGGCCTGACAACACAGGCACGTTTAAGCCCATCAGCGCCTAACTTTCCGACATTACATCATACCCTTTCCTATGGAGAGGGTGGGAGAAGTTATAACGACTACGCTCTTTTTTTTATAAATGCGATATTCATTTATTGTAAGTGCAATAAAATTGGTTATTTTTCGAAAATTTTAGAGTGAAAAATTCAAACTGAGCATGGTGGTTTGAGTCCTTGAAAAACTTGCGACAGGTCCTGAAAAGTCCTTGAATATCCTTGAATTTTCGCTTTGCAAGCCTGTACGAACCCTGCACCCCAGCCCTGTCACTTCCAGAGGTGGGAGGGGGACGGCCTCGCGGTCTATTGAATGTTAATTGACGAGCTTTCTCTGTACCGTTCTCTCTCCCAGATGCAGCATCAGCAGCCAGCACAGGAGGAAAGTCCAAGCATGGACCAACCCCTAGCTCCGCCATCTGAATTTGACGCCCTGGTGGCGTCGAGTTCTGGGCTGCACGGTTTCGGGGCACCCATGGAGTCAACGTCAGTTGAGCAGCATCACTTAGAAGAACCAGAGCCCCAGGCAGAGCCGCAGCCAGAGCCCCACACGTCAGCTGAAGAGCAGCAGCACCAGCAGCAGCAACAGCAGGACCAGTTGGCCCAGCTGGACGACGACGATGAGGACTACGGGCCTCCCGCGTCTGTCGGACCAGTGAGTGCAGATCATCGAGCTTCCATGTAGCGTCTACCGACCTGTATTTCATTCTTCGCATGGTTGTGACTATAAGTTGTGTGGAACTATCTGTAATTATGCTTTTATAATTGCTGTTGTGCTCCCAAATCGACTCTGTGGCAGAGTACCATTGAGTTGGATGTCTGTCTCAGTGTATTGAACATTCAGTTACACAAGAAACTCGTTTTTGTTCTGTTTTATTTTCACTAAACGAAAAATCACCAACGATTATGACTGTGCCTAGTGCGAATTCTGAGCACAGCTGTTTAGGTGTCGCTCATTGTTCAGAAGGAACTGGCTATATGACCATTTTGTATGTAGGTACGCAGTCTACATTCAGTAAGAAATGAATGCCTGTCTAGTGTGGCACCACTCATAGCAGGAACGGGGCCTAGAAAGATTAGGGCAGCTATGCACTATTGGCGTGAAGACAGAGCAAGAGAGTGCAACTGGTTGCGTTATTCTCCCCTCAGCCTCGCTTCCCTCTCCCACCCCTTGACATATACTATACTATACAGGGCTATGCTATGCTTCTTTTCACTCTAACTCTATTTTGTTTCTTTCGCTTTCATTTTTTTTATGTCATACTCTCTCTTTTTTTTAATCTCTTTTTGGTGTCTTTCTAACCTTTTATTTCCCATATTTATCTCTTTTTATTTCTCTCTGTACAACGAAGTCATCTAGCTTTTCAGAAAATGGATTTTAAAAATTCGTAGCCAATTCCGAAATCACGGCTGTAAACGTGGCCTTCATGTGTAACATGCCTGCTCTTCTCCAACCCAGCTTCGTCCAGCAGACAGATTTGTTTTACGCGGCAACGATGTGAGCACAGCTTTCTTTGCTGCATAGCGTGTTACTTATTGTTGACATCAGGTCTTACAGTTAGCATGCTCAATATTGAGCACCGTGGAGATCGATGCGGAGTACATCGTCTACATTACACTCCGGAGTCTCTAAATCAAAAGACGATGCTTCCGCGCTCTAGATAGTAGCTGCAAGAATCGCTGAATTGTCGCTGGTAAGTTCAGACAGGCTGGCACAACTTGATTCCACGTGGGATGACATCGCCAGCTTGGTTTTCATGCGATAGAAGAGGCAAGTGTGCTATGGTTACACCTTGTCTAGCTGTGGCAGTGTGAAGCATACTTTGAGACATCTCATACCCAGCACAGAGCAGCTCCTTGTTTACGTTTCGGTTTTGACTCTTCTTTTATTGCTTACTTAATAATTATTGACGAGTCTCTCGGCAAAATGAACCACCCTAGCTGTTGCAGTACAGGAAATCTCAGAGTTGACGCGACGTCTTGCCCTCTTTCTCTTGCAGGCCGAGGAACAGCTGGCCGACGAGACGTACGAGCAGTTCGAAGAGCGGATACTGAACAAGCGCACTGTGCACATGCTGCACATGATCCGGTCACCACTTGAGGCAGGTCGCCAAGTGCGCTTCAGTGATGTTGCACGAGGCAGCAATCGCAAGCAGGTATGTTGTCCTGTCCCATGGGCTGCACTTTCGGGGCATCCCTTCTTTGCAGTCTTAACCCTGTTGTGCAAATCGCCGTGTAAACCAACCCTGTTGTGTAAATTGGCGTGTAAGCCTTGTTGTGTAAATCAGCCTAATCGGCATTGGTTGCCGTTGGATTGCGTGCTATCATATTGGCATGGAATGAACGAAACTCTTTGCAATGGCTGCACTTGACGAGAAGGGATACATATCGTTATGAAAACCAGGGTGGCATGTGTCGCGATCGAATGGTGGTTTGGGATTCAGTAACGACGTCTTGTAATTGGGTGTGCGCCCGTGAAATTTAATGATAGGTGTCTTTCACAGAGTGAAATTTCGGGCACGATTCGACATTATGTGTAATGCACGTAATCGAGGCGGTCTGAGAAGCAGTCGTTGAATTTTCATGATGGTACTTTCTCTTGTTGAACCCTGCCCCCCTTTTCATGTTCAATTCGTTGGCAACATGTTTCTTTCATGTAAAATTCTTTTTTTTTTATGAACATTCTGAAATATAAAGGTTGTAAGCACCACGCACTGCATGCCTCGATTCACGAACTTGCGAGGCGGCTTGCTCAACAAATTTTGCACAATGGCGGCCCCTGAAAAAGGTTGTTTTAGTTGTAGTGCAGTACCGCTTATAGTGCTGATATTACGCAAGTCCCCAGATTTACGTTATAAACGATCTATAATATACACTTGACCTGTAATAGAAGGTCTCTTAACCTAAACGGAACCGCCTCTAATATCGGTTTTGGGACGTTAAACCCCACATATCAATCAACCGCCTCTAATATGATTAGTTTCAAGTGCTGCAACCCTGTTCAATACTCAGTGAGTGGAACTCCCGCTAAACTGAATGTGTTTTGCCTATCTTTTCAGGTTCTATTTAACTGAGAGTCTACCATGTTGATAATTTGCAGCACAAAATATTCCCGCGTGAAGCTTATCTAAAAACCTGGTGCATCCCGTGAAATCTCATGAGATTGTGAAGAGTGCTAATTTACAAATTTGCTGCTCTAAGTCTACCTAGGATACGTGAAAGCTGAATTATTACCGTAAAAAAACAGAATATAGGTCGAAATAAAGGAAAATAGCAATGATAAGTCGAACCTCATCCTATATATCGGTCGTTGGCAGAAAAAAATGTAGAAGTCTTGGAGCAATGGGCAGCTGAAGTCAAAAGCCTCCATTGCCATCGTGAGCATCGACAGCAGCGCTGTTGGGCTAGGCTAGGCAAGGCCTACACTGTACTAGCAATGCTATTTTGCTTTGGCTATATTTGTCAGTCTGCTGCTTTTTAAAAATTTTTTTCAGAAATGAGTGCTAGTTGACGGCAGTTTACGATAGGCTTTAAGAAAAAGTTTATTAAGTATGCCGAAGCGCACGGCAACCTGGCAGCACAACGGGAATTAGACGTGTTGAAGAAAAGCATCCGATACTAGAGAAGCCAAAAGCAGCGCGTCACATCTTGCAGCAATTAAAAAAAAAAATTGTTTCGTGGACGAACTGCAGTGCACCCTGAGCTGGAAACGCTACTCGTCGAATTCGTCCCGGAGCTGCGTGCCAGGTCGCTAGCCATAACAGTCGAGTGCACCCGTGTGAAAGCTGTCAAGATAGCACGCGAATCTGAGCTCACGAGGGCGCAATTCAAGGGCTCGCCATTGTGGGTGCGCCGATTTACGACGTGGAAGGGCATTGCACTGAGGCCGCAAACTTTTGTGTGCCAAAAACTGCCCGAAGTATTCGATAACAAGCTGATTGAGTATCAGCGCTTCGTCATCGGGCTTCATCGACAGCATTGCTACGTGATGGGACACATGGGCATTGCTGACGAAACTCCGATCTGATTCGATATGCCTTCGAACCGGACTGTGACCACTAAAGGATGTAAGCTAGTGAAGCTCTTGACAATGGCCAATGAGCATTCGCGATTTACAGTGATGCTCTCGTGCACAGCCGATAGAAAGAAGCTGCTCCTTTATATAATTTTTAAGAGAAAAGGGCTACCAGAAAAAGACTTTTCCCGGGATGTTATCATGAGAGCAAACGGAAAAGGGTTCATGAATGAGTCCCTCATGCTTGAGTGGATCCGGCTCATGTGGAATCGGCGACCTGGTGTGCTTTTTTAGCGACTGAGCATGTTCGTGCTCGACTCATGTTGAGGCAACCTCACGGCCGATGTAAAGGGACCTCTGTCCGATGGCAAGATGGACCTTGTCGTGATCCCTGGGGCACTTAACATCAATCCTCCAGCCACTGGACATAGTGCTCAATAAACCCTTCAAAGATAGTGTGTGTGAGATCTACAATGAGTGGATGCTGGGCGACAATCCGAATGCCCCCCCCTGGCTGCCTACGACGTCCGCCGCTAGCTACCGTTTGTAGCTAGGGTATCGTCAGCATGGAAATCTCTCCTGAAAGAGACCGAAAGTCTTCTCACAAATGCTGCATCAGCAACGCATTGGATGGAACGGAAGACGATGCACTCTGGGACGTAACTAGTGTGAAACCGACGTCATCGGAGTCAAGTTCGGACAAGTCTGAGTGACAGCACTTTGTGGTCTTCTGGTGTTTTAACTACATAAGATCAGGGTCGAAGTAAACGAAAACGCGAAAAAAGAGAGAGAGAAAAAGCACTTAATTAAGGGCATGAGGAGCGCATGACATATCTTCTTTCTCCATGCCATCCTTCCCAGCTTCGCTTCCAGTGCTTTCATCGGGATGAGAAAAGAGAATGCAATCGCAGTATGTAATAAATCTTTGCAACCTTGCTGATACTGGACGGATTCTAAATATTTTTGTCGCGGTGAATTCGTGAGGCAGTACGTATTTTTATTGAATCCATTTCATGGCTACTTGAAAAAGTGCTGCAGAACCCCTTTATATGAACATACTATCCTCAAATCGATTCATCATTTTTTTTTTCAGCTTGAAAGCTTGTTATGCCAGCTTACATGCACTAAATTTAATAAATTTTAAAATGTTACATATTTTACAGGTTACCACTTTATCCTTCTGAAAGTCAAATACTTCTGCTACTCAAAGCTGTTATGACTTCTAACAAAAAAAAGACAAATTTGCATAGAGGCCTTATTTCAAATAAAAAAAATATTGTGCAAGTTAGGTCATGTTAAACATGCCCATTTTCCTTTCTACGTCATATGTGTTACAGTGGAATGAAACTGATGGGGCACTAAAAATTTTCATTGAAGGGAAAATTTCATTGTCGGGAAATCGAAAAAAATATCGCTGATCTGAGCTAGCAAAGCAAAGGAATGTTAATTCTCAAGATTCAAAGAAATGTCCGCTGCTTCTTATTCTTTCCCATCAGCGTCACGACGTGATTCTCACCTACGCATAGCGAGGCCATGGTGAAAAGCACGCTGAAACAACGCCTAAAACCGCTTTGGCGAATGAACAAAACAGTTGCATTAACACATTAACACCAGCAGCTGTCCGTCGTCAAAAGTGTCCGACAACGCCGAGATGGAGGGAGGGTATCCTGGAGCGGTGACTTTTGCATTATTCTATGCCATTCTTATCGTGCATCACTTGCGGCTAGCTGATTTTGTTAATAATGCGGACGAACAGCAGCTCTGATTAGTTCCCTCACTGACCAAGCGCGAACATGATTATAAGCATCGGAATCGGAAAAGACATTGTGCTGCGGTTGCACCCAGCAGCTGCGAGAAGGAAATCATGAACTGAGCTTCAGCTTCGGATCGTCTGCGGCTCGAAAGCAAGCCAGTGGCAAAAGAAAATCAGGGCAGTCTCATTGTCATCACTATCGAGCAATGGCGGTGCCCATGCTGGCTGAACAGCGGCGGTATAGCGGCTGGTTTCTGGTGGTGCCAACGCGTGTTTTAGAATTCGTTGACACATTTCCAGGCTCTGAAAATGCATTTGAATGTTAAAGATTGGGTTGACTGCATAGCAATAAGTATCTGAGCCTGGAATTGCAAATTTCGTTCAAGCGAGACGATAGAGAAAAAAGTGGGCGACAATATTTATGCATGGACTCCTATGAACTGCTGACGGGTAATCGTGATTTTTTCGTTGTGGCAAAAATTTCATTGAAGCAGTGTTCGTTGTAGCGGAGTTCGACGGTATTCGAACTCGATTAGAAATTATTCGACCAAAATCAATATATCATTCAAACCTAAAATTCACTATTTGCATAAGCCTAGTTCTTACGCTTCCAAACATGTGTGGAGGGCATGCTGAGCCGAGTTCAAAGTGAGCGAGAACAGTTCCTAAACATCGAACAAATCTCGGATTATCTATGTTCGTGGGGTAGTGCGAGCGTCTGCGCTGGAACGATACCATACTGATCTAGACGAGACACAGACGCAGTTGATTGGGTACAGTAGATGGCCAACGATGATGGCAAAGGGCCTGGTCACCCCAGGCTGGCAACGCCAATGATAGTGTAACAAAACTGAAGATCAAAATCTGAGGAGAGTCTAGTTGGCCGACCGGTATTCGAAAGATCGGTGGCAGTATGAAACCGCAGGCCTCGTCTGGCAATGCAAGGTGCTCAGTGTAGCGGCGGGGACAAAGGATGGAGCGGGCGTGTAGTAAATAGTTGTCAGGGTAAGCGACAACTGGAGGGCTGCAGAGGTAGGGTCAGTGTTTAACAATAAGAATCTATGGGCACCTCGCCGATAGTTTGGTTGAAAGTGGTTTCCCGGGATTCGCTGGAGCGCCGACTTCGTTAGCTTTAACTGATCGACGACGCTCAGAGACGTTCGTTGTAAGTGCGATTTTGTGCCATTGAAATAATGTACATTTCCATGGTCATGCGGGTATTATTTGTTTTAAGCGAGAGTTCCCTGCAAGTAGGGCTGTCATATCTGGGCTCAACTGTATTACGGGCATGCATAAATGAAAAGCAAACATTTGCGCCCATCTAACATGTTCCTTCACTCCAAACAGAGAAAAAATTGATGCAATGCCATGCTAAAAATGTTTTATATTGTAACCACCACAGGGCTTTTTTTAACGCAAAAGCACTCCTTAACTAGGTTAGCGAAACAGTGCACCCAGCTGGTGGTGGCCACAATCGCTGCGTGTTCCACTATGCTGAAGCAACCACCTGCAGCCACTGCGTAGGAGCTGACTTTTCGGCAACCCTCCTTGTCTGCGTCAGATATATCTGGGCCCGATACATCAGAGGTAGAATATATTATTAACACAAATCTCCAAGGTGGAAAACATAGAAAGGAGAAAATAACAGAATCTTGCTTAACTGTGCTATCATTGAGTTTTTGACGTTTGTCAACTTCACGATACAATTGCATGCTACAACAAATGACAGCCCTTTCATGACGACCTTTTTCTTTGACTGTTAAGCTTTCACTGGCAATGCTTACAGATGCTTGCGACACCAAACTATAGTGCTCCGTGCACTGCGTTTTGTCGTTGCAGGTTGCGCAGAAGTTCTACACCTTCCTGGTGCTGAAGAAGCAGCAGGCCGTCGAGCTGCGGCAAGAGAGCGCCTTCGCCGAGCTCTACATCGAGAAAGGACCCAAGTTCGAGCAGTCATTGCTCTAGCCCGCCAACCCCGCCATGGCCATCTCTTCTCACTCCCCTCCGTCACCGAGACAGCATTTCCCCCTCCTCCTCCGTCATCACCAACACACCCCATTTCTAAGAGAGCACTCATGGACACGCTGATGCTGCCTCATGTAAATGCCCCCTTTCCCCTGCTCCCAACATCTCTTCGTTTGCGGTTCCTGTGTTGTCGCCCCCCCCCACCATCATGTGCGCGAAACAACGCCAGTGCAATCACCCACGGACGTGGACACTTCCTCCGGCCGCCTTTCCTGGCGAGGAACGAAAAGAAATTTGCACCGAAAGTTCGCGCACGGTCTGCTACGGTGTCCCAGAGCGCGCGTGTAAGCATTGATTGGACCGAGAGCTCTCGACTCGGCATTGCGAGAGCACGCGCGATGTGCAACCTGGCAGAAACAAACCAACACCCAGGCAGGAAATCTTTTTGGTTGGTGCATGTTCATCTTTTCCCCGCTCTTTTGTCTCTCGCATTTGCCACCAGCAAAAAGAATTTTAACTTTTCCGCAGAACTTTTGCGCTTGTTTTGCGGAACAGTGTGACTGGCGGGGTAAATGAAACACCTGCGTAAAAAAAGAGAGATAGAGAGGGTCTTGTCACCTGCTTTTTTTTTTTTTTTTATTGGCGAGAGAAGTTGCAATCGAGTTGTTCGTCACATAGATGGCAATGCGTGGATTTTTGACGACAGTGGCTTTGCATTCTTGTAGGAGGTGAATGATCTTTCTTTTTTGTTCCACCTTCTTCTGCTTTGCATGAACACGTGTGTGTGTCATTGTCCGATGAAATGCAGCAATTCGTTTAGCACTACTTCTCTCCGGCGATTGGCATTTTAACACGACCTCCCTTGCTAGCATTTAAAAAGTATCGCCGCCTTTGCCGGTGACATCGGTGTGCATCAGCAAATTCTGTGAGCAGACAAGTAGCTCGAGGGGGAAAAAAAAAAAAGAAGAGGGATATTTTCTGCGATTGCATGCCGCATGGCTTTTGCTTGCCTGAGGCCTTTGAGAGGGTATGTCACACTTATGCAGTGTTCTGGCACACATTAGCAGGCTTTGATGGGGGTGGGGCAAAAGAAAAAAAAGATAGGTCAGACAAATGTGGGGCCATTTACCAATCAAAGCAGTTTTTCTTTCACATCTCCTCTGTGAACCCGGACTGTCCACTAAATGATCACGAGACTGTGCTTTTAATTCATTGCTGTATGCGACTCGCAAATTTTAAGTTGAGAGGGGAAAGGGTCTTGTAAAAATCAGACATATGCATCGATGTTTTCGTTTGTTTGTCGCATTTGATTCTGGCTGCTTTGCACTTTTTGCATCGTCACAGCACGTCATTTCCGCTTCACTGGCCCCAGAATGTGTGCTGTCTGCCAGACCGATGAATGACCTCATATGTGTTCCCGTGCAGTTATCTGGTTGTTTTATGTGGTAGTCACTGAGGGGTTTTGTAAACCAGTCACAAGGCAGTATAGAACTCACTGTGCGTCTTAGCTAGACAGCTTGTTAACGATATTCCTTTATTAGTTACCATAGCTGTCATCCCTCACGCTTTCTCTGAAGGTTTCAGTACGCAAGTTAGTGTATACGAGGGAGGAGATGAAGCATTGAAGAAAGGGCCAAAGAAAAATAGGCTTGTGTAGTGCCGCATTTATTATGACAATGACATTCATCAAAAACAAGCTAAATCTAAAGCTTGCTAAAGTGGCAGTAACTAATTAGCTTGAACACTTGTATGGACCGGCTGATGGTAGTGGCAACTCTGCCCTAGAAGTCTGCCATCAGTGGTGGTCCGACTGCGCCAGATCCACCCGAATTCAACTTCCTTACCTTTTCTGCAACAAACCTCTGCGGATGCTTGCGTTCTTAAGAAGAAACAGAAATGCACGGAAGCCAGGTTATTATCATTGATCTCTTTCCAGTTTGCAATCCTGTGGCAAGCCTGGCATTCTAAGTTTACTGTGCTCGATTACAAAACTCTGCATTTGTCTAAAGCTGCCCGAGCATTCGTGAACGCTGGCAGCATGATGGAAAGTGGCATTTTAGATCACTTGAAGGGTTTGAGAGTAACGCTTTCGTAGATGCAAGTTCTGCCTTCATACGTATTTTCTTTTTTTTTTAACCTCGCAATAATGTTTTGTTGTCTGTAGGCATTGTCAAAGTCAACTAGGAACGCTAATGGATGCAGTACCATTTCATTTAAGGTGCTTCCTCAGTGAAGTTTCGCATCGTGACATAGTCGAGTTCTCAGGACCAGCACTGATGTGCAACCTACATGTCTTCAACTACGGCTGGGCAGCCGGCTGTCACCATTCTCTTTCCTGTCCTTGCTGTCGACATTTTCGCTTGTGTGCATGTTTAGATTGTCTAATTTTTTGCCCTTTCTTTTGCTCGAATTTGTTGCCCTCGGACAATGTTGGCCTTAATGTTTATGGTTTGGAATCATGAATTGTTCCCCTGCTTAGGGCAACGAGTTTTTCTTGAAAGGTTCTGCTAACGGCCTTTTTTGATCAAAATGAAAGTGCTTTTGCTCCACAGTTCATTTTGTAAGTGCTTCGCTACGAAATCCCCATAAACAAAGCAACTATATATTTGGTCTAGTCGCAAGCATGCTTTTTTTTACGTCTTTATATGCAGATATTGTTGTTCCAAGATTTTGTGTAAGACGGCACAAATGGTTGCCTTTGTCGATTGTGAAGAGTTGTCTCCTGCACTTACATTAGTCTTCACATATATTTTGCATGAGACTATGCAAGCTAAGTTTAAATCAAGTCTTTTTTTATCAAGATGTCAGCGCCGGCTGGGATGAGCCCTCAAGTCATTCAACGACTCGCCAAATCTTGCGAAAGTGCGAGGGGTCTCACGATTGTGCAACGGACAGAAATCGCGAGCGAAATTCTAGGAGGGCTGTTGTGCTTTGTGCGGGTCTGCATCGTCTCTTGATCGTCGTGTCAGAGGGGGGATACTTTTTACGGCCACGCTTTTTCACCAATCTTCTTGTACATTGCAAAACATCTACTGCGCATGTAAATTTGCTGGTTGATAATGATGTGAGACTGTTATCAATATAACGCGCAAGACATCCTCTTGCGCAGAGCTTGCCAGGCTGGAATGTTTGGACTGTCGATGTAGTGTGCGAGTTTGGAACTTTCTTGAAAGGGTGCGAGAAGCCGGCCACGCCGTTGTGGGGGATCGTGTTGATAGTTGATAAAGGTTTTTCTGCCCCTGTCTAAGCGTAATTAAATTGGAGAACTGTAGAATTTTCACTTCTGTTGGATACGCTCAAAACACTTTCATTTCTTGAAAAAAAAAAAATTGTATTGCATTCGGAAAAAAAGTAGAGGGTGCCGCCCATTGTCTAGTGACGCCCATTAAAAACGCCGAGTATTCTCATTATTCTTGTCCGTTGAGAGCGTATTGGATTGTCTAGCACTTGTGTATTTGAACAGCGGCCCATTCACCTATGGACTTGAAGGGACACTAAAGGCAGGTAACAATTTGTGTCAAAGTGAAAGATGATTGTTTGGGAATGTAATGTCTAAAATAGCAACATTAACAACAGAAGTGGTGAACTAATTGAAAAAATAAGCTAAATATACGACACCACATGCGCTACGAGTGGAACATTTTGGAAATGATTCGAATGATGTCAAAGCGACTGCATTTAATCAATAGTAATTGAACTAGCTGCTATAAAAAAGAACCTTCTGTGCATCAAGAGACGTAATAAAATGTTTCTTGTCAGTTTCTGTTTGATTTATAGAAAAAAGAACTGCCGGACATTAATATGGGGAATGGCGCGAGTGGTTCAAAAGTTACATTTTTGCCTGGTTAGGCTGGGTAGGTGGTGCCATCTAGCAGGGCCTAATTGAACCAAGCAAGCTAAAAATTGTTCGATGGCCATTGTTGTTGCTGTGCCTCCTGCTACTTTAGCCCTGCTGCTGCTAGCGCCAGCAGCCGTGCAGTAAATGCGGGCGACACTGCGCGAGGCAAGTGCTACGTCAAGAGGTACATTTTCAGGCAGGTGATTTAAAGTGTGCTAACACTGAGCGGACCACTAAAACGTGATTTTGTTTCAATGTGAGCGTTTCCTTGGCATGAAAGTTGCACTACAAAGTTTCTGGACCTCTATTTCAGCAGTCCACATCAGCTTATTATTTGCCTTTAGTGTCTCTTTAATTTAATCGATAGAAATCCAGCTGACCAAAGTACTGGCATTGTATTGCTGCCACTTGAGCTGAAAACAGGGAGCAACGCATTTGCAGTTACTTGCAGTGGACAGACTGGTCTGTGATTGTTGAACGTTTTTAACAGTTTTTCCATTATCGTGTGTGCTTTTATAGTCGTATGTTGCTGCTGCAGGCAGTCACTTGTCCTGGTTGGGGCATTACGACAGCACTGGCTTTACTGTAGCTTTCCGTTGCATCAATCATGGTCTCTGGCACAATTCATTTTACTTTTGGGTGTTGTGTGTCTTCAGCAAGCGTCATTGTGTGGTCACCCCGTGCTGATTCGACGGGTTACGGCTGCGATAGGTAATATCAAGGTGATCGTGGGCTAAGGAAGAGGCTTTTGTGTTTGTGCGTGCCTGGTTTTTGTGGCACCTCTTTCTGTGTTTAAACGTTTTCGGAGATTTCATTCATCTTGCAATTTCTGTCCCAAAGCAGCCGTGCTCTTTTCGTAATTGCACGGGCGACTCATCGGAGAATGAATCTGTAGCGTTTGAAATTTGCTGATTACGGTTTCCTTTATTGAACTGTTGAAACCATATCTCTTGCCATGTTGATTTGCAGCGAGCTTGTGCACTGCATTGATTGCAAGCTTTCTTTATTGTTTTGGAACAGTAGAGTGCTGAGCGTGGACACTTGAAACAAAGCAGGAAATATGACTGTCGTATGTTGGATACATTTGAAGACTGATGCGATTTGCCTACGCACTGTCTATGTTTTGCATAGCTAGGCTTTAAGAAATTGCCTCCCATTGCCATATGTTTTGTGGTCTGTGTTTTAAGCTCGTTCGTGCTCATTAATGCGCATTCTGGAACATGTAGTCTGATTTGTCTTTGTGCAAACACTTATTCTATTAGGGGAGTACATTACATGAATGCTGAGTTGTATGCTGCGTGCGATGGAGCCGTGATGTGTTATGTTAATGCTCCAAGAATTTGCAGAAAAACAACAGTGTGGCAAAGGGAGTATGGGTGTAAAGTAACATTCGGGATAGCTACTGAGATGACTTGACACTAACAGCCTCTTTATCACGACATGTGCACTGTTGTGTGTTTGACAGATTGCTTTAATCTATCATCGGACCCAATCGAGAGGGTTCAAAATGAGCGCAGCATGGGGTTGTGGTTTTCCCGGCTGCATTTCCGATGGAGGCGGAAATGTTGTAGGCCCGTGTGCTCAGATTTGGGTGCACGTTAAAGAACCCCAGGTGGTCGAAATTTCCGGAGCCCTCCACTACGGCGTCTCTCATAATCAAATGGTGGTTTTGGGACGTTAAACCCCACATATCAATCAATGGGGTTGTGGTTTGAGGAAACCTGTAACATTACTTGGAAGAGGTGGCATCCAATTTCCCCGTTTTAAGCAGTTGTTTCCTGTCAGGAAAAAAAGGAGTCTGTTTTAAAGTTATGACATTATTTGACGCCGCAGCAAAGATGTGGTGGTGCTTTGTTCTTCGTATGGTCAGTTCTGTGTTGCCAGAAAGGTGTTGTCGCTTCTGCTCTCCAAGGAGGGGTGTTTCCACAGCTCCACAGAGCACTTGGCTTGTGTTAATATTCTCAGTACTTTGGAAAGGTGTGCTCGCATTTGTGCGTTTTTCATTTTTTAGATTAAAATGTTACGCTATGTGTTTCTGTGCCGCGAAAGCTCTTGCAAGTATTGATGGTATTGAAGCTCGAAGCAGTGAGAAGGAACACTCGCCGTGGAGTATAGGTGGGAGGGTCGTTAATGAAAGACTCGTTACTCATTGTGACAGCAAGCATTGGCTGTCAGTTGTACATTTCAGCAAGTGGCAGTGCGGGTTTATGTGTGCCCACCCCGTCGCTAATGAAGGCAGAATCAGTCCAGTGTAAATAATTCATAAAGCACACCCACACATGACAACAGATATCAAAGAAGCGTTTTGTCATGGCAATGTGCAACTCTTGGCTTATCTTGATGAGTGGGACGAGCTTATTTCCGAGAGTTAGGTTTCAAAAAAGATAAAAGAAGGCGATAATGCTTTGTCCTTAGTTTGCAACACCCACGCTCTTTCCACAGCCGAGACTTGCACATTGCCACAAAAAATGTACATGCGCCTTTCTTTTTGTTGGTGAAAAGCATAGTTGTGTTGCTTAATTCAGCAAAAAAGAAAGTTCTTGTATTCATTGTCTAAAAGAAAATATCAGATTAGTGTAATCATATTGTTTTCTTCTTTTTGTAAGAAATAAAAGAAATATATTGTGAATATGCCATATACATTCTTGGTACCTCTTGTGTCCTTCATTCGCATGGCCTGTTCTCAAAGCAGAACGTAGATCATGCGTTTGCGGTTCAGCAAATGTGCTTTTTTGTTTTTTTGAGGAAGTGATGAGTGGAAGAGATGTTACCCGCAAGAAGTAGCAGTGTTGCTGTTACTTATATTTTTTGCCGGTAGAGAAAAATAGCCCTGTCACACTGATAGTTAGAAGTTTCAACAATGTAAAAGTGTTTGCTGCCGTTGATCAAGTAAAATCATTTTTCCATTATTTGTATGGTAAGAAATGTCATTAAAATGTAACACAGCAATATATTTTATCTTTTATCTAGATTCATGGGGGATGTCTTATTTTGTGATAATATGCATAGCATTATCTACCTCCTGCACATTGTCTTTAATCTACAAAGTGTCATTATTTGCTAGACACAACCACACATTTTACTTGTTAGCAATATTGCTTAAAGTTAGCTGTTTAAAAAAGGTAACAGTGTTACAGCTGCTAGTCCTTTGAGTGAGAAATTGGATATTTACAGTTAGAGCTTACTTAAAGGGGCCCTGCAACACTTTTTGAGCATGGTGAGAATACGCTGCCGATCGGTTGGAGAGGCTCGCGACAACACGCGAGTCAAATGTTATAGCGCAGCATGCAGCCTGGAATTCACAATAAATGATCAAAGTCAGCTAAAAATACCTTTCTGTCGACAAATGTCGGAATAAGCCCAAAGGTCACTCGTAGCAAGCCCATCTATCAGCCATTGGCTGATTTGAACATGGCGTGCTCGGTTGTTACAGAGGTAGCCGCAAGAGGCCGTCGCTTTTCGGTGCCGTCCGCGCGTGCCGGCACGATGGCACCGAAAAAGCCGTGTGTTCGAAAAAAAAAGAGCTCAAGGTCGCGAGATGCGAGTGACGTTTTTCGTTTGCCCCTCCCATGCCTCTCTGCTTAGCTTCCAGCGCTTTCATTGGGACGAGAGAATGCGATTGCAGCATGTGACAAATCTTTGCAACGGATTTTTCAAAATTTTTGCGGCATTCAATTTGTGAGGTAACATGCTTTGCCAGTGAATGGTTACTCAAAAAAGTGTTTCTCATGGTTACTCAAAAAAGTGTTTCTGGGCCCCTTCAAAAATGTAACTGGTTGCCAGTAATGCATTGAACTACCGTAGTTGCTGCCAAACGCTGCGAGTTGCACGTATAGCGAGTACTGAAAGATGCTGCAGCGGCTCAGTGATTATAGTTGCGCAGTTGCCGACTCAAAAGACACAGGTTTGATCCGGGCTGCAGCAATCCCGTTTTCATGGAGGCTGAATGCATGAGGCCTGTGAATTGTGCTATGTCTGTGCATGTTAACGAGAGGTGGTTGAAATTGCCCTCAGCAATCCACTTTCATAACCCGAGTCACGTTGGATCGTAAAACCCATAAACCTACAAACTTGTCGCGAGTACTGCAACATGAGGAAGCTTACAGGAAATGCAGCAGGAGGAAAAATTTCGACCAATGCAAAGCAACCAAAGCACACTTTAAATGAAGCAATGTGAATGGGATTGGCATTTAGCTCGCGGTCTGGCCATACAGCAAGGACAACAGTGCGCTTAATAAATGCTCAATTTTTTAGTAATGCACACCTTCACTGTGGATATGCTGTATGGGCAGTCGGGAAAGAATTCGTTAGAATGACAAGTGAGAGAATAATCTGATGGAGAGTCCCCTTTGTGTCTACATCTGTGCAACACTGCTTTGTTGAGCCAATGACTGGAAGACACGAATCGCAATACTATCGGTTACTTTTTATTTCATCTTTTACCAGACATTGCACAACGGCACAAATTGGTTCTACTGCAGTTTAAAGACGGCTGGTGCCTTCTGCAGATTACTACTCAAACAGACATGCATATAAAACAAAAACAAGGTACATATTTGCTCACTAGTGTAGTTTAATTTTAGGAAAAATATGTTTAACAAAATGCTTAACGATGGACACTTTTGAAACACTTTACACTGCGCATGCAATAACATTAAGCTCAGTTAAAGCAGTCAAAGCGTGCACTCTAGCACAGCTATCACAAAAGTATCATAACAAGTAACCTATGGTATACGGTATACCATATGCTTGTTTGGCTCAAATGTATGCACATAGTCACTAAACCTATCACTAGATTTCTTTTAGTTTCACAAGATCCTTGTCTGCTTGAGCACACGTTTAAGTAGTACAGGAACGCTGTGATAGCAACAGTATGGACATCAATAGTGAAAGCTCCCGTATCGACTCTCAAGACTGTGTGTGCCTCATACTTAGTCTCAAGTCTGACCGAACCTCTTCAGAGCAAGCAATATTGTCCCCGAATCTGTGTGCTTTTTATTTGCCAGCTGCACCATACCAGTAGGAAAAGAAGCACACTAAAGAAGGTCTGAATACTGTGCAGATTCTGGCATCGCGATTGTAATTGTGAAGTATTAAATGCTTTTGGTACATCCGGCAGGTACTGCAGCACAGCCAGTTCTGACACTGCAAAGCAGGCTGGGCTTGACGAAATTCCTTTGAGCGTTGACAAAGTCTTTGTTTGAGTTCACCCCCACCACACGCTCGGAGAGGAACTTGTGGGTGCTGTGTCCGAAAGTGAGCCCACACAAGAGTCAGTTCGAGGAAGTGCCTTTGCTTTCGACCTTGTGTCCCAACTCCTGAGCACGGCGTGTGGCAGCCTCGACAGCCTCGGCAAAGGCGGCACGCACGCAGCGACTCTCCAGGGCCGATAGACCGTAGGCCGTGGTTCCCCCTGGTGAGCAAACGTTGTCCTTGAGCTCCTCCGGGTGGTAGCCACTGTCGAGAGCCATCTTGCCGGCACCCTGTCAAAAGATCACAGGAATTTAGTGCCGCTATGAATGTCCCGTATAGTGGCATCAATATCGTCGTTCATCTGTTTCATAGACTAAAAAGAAGGCAGCTTGAAATAGCCGTCTTAGATGGATGTTAAGCCTTCATCTGGGCAGTTGGTAACTTGCACTCTCTCGTATCTGTGCTCTTTAATATAAGTGCAGCTTTGGTTGGCTTTTCAGTGTGCTTTTCATGTGGAGAAACATAGATCAACAAATCATTTATGGTAGCGCACAGCTGTGATGCAACGGTCATCTAGAATGTGACTACTGCCGCATTCATTAAAAATGTGTAGATACGAAATTGCACGAAGTTCCAATGGCTGCAGCTAGCCGAAATGATTTATTGTTCATACATGGCGGTTGTTCATATGATGCCCTTTCAAAGTGCTGAGCAGTTTACAAAGTAAATACAAGATTGCAAACATTTGATCTTGGTAAGCAGAACAATGGTGATGAAACAAGAAAAAAAAGAGCACATAATGAAAAAAGTGATGAAATGTATAAACTTCTCACAAAAGTGCAGCAATAGTAGTAGCAAACATAACAAAGCTCTCAAGTATCAATGCTGGCACTGACATGTAATAAATGCATGCATACAAAGGACAGTACCAGACGTTACAAAGGTATTTTTGTGTGCTATATGTGCCAACATTACGACCAGATGCTACCTTTCAAGTAGAGAAGGAAAAAGGTGGGGCCAGTGTTCCTGCTCACCATAATGGTTTGTGCAGCAAACTTGAGTGCTAGCTGTCTCGGCATGCCCATCTTGACTGCTCCATCCGCCATTCCCTGGATTGCCAGGCATACCTGTGGGCAGCAAGTGGGGGCGAGAATGACGCATCATCATTTGCTCCACTGACTCGTGTTTTGAACTCAATCTGCCTCTACTGAACTCTCTCCAGCTGCTCCCTCTCAACCTGCCTGCAAGTCATTGGACTCTTGTAGAGAGCTCAGCGTCTCCTGGTTATTCTTGAACTAGCCTGAAAACTGTTGTGGTTGACTGCTGCTCACCATTTTACGCAACAAACACACCGAAAATAGATAATGAACACCACAATCTGCCATTGGTTCAGCCGATGTGTTAAAAAAAAAACTGATTATTTGCAACTAGAAAACAGGGTCATTTTATTAGAGAAGCCGAGGGACAAAGCAGGATATGGACAATCAACATGGCCACTCATTACCGATGAGGCAACTTGCGACAGGTGAAGTAGCAAATTAGGCTAGTTTTTGTGCGCTGATCGTGATGAGTGAACTTGCGACAGCCATTATTGAATCTAGCAGTTGCTTGCCAGACACAAGAGTAGCTAAGTAAAATAATTGGAATAAAGCATTATTGCCCGAAGAGCTACAGTAGTTCTAAAGTGACTTGCACATACAAGAGGTGTTCAAATGAAAAATACGAAATGTCTTACCAACATTACTGACATAGATGTCTATGCCGCTATCCGAGAACATTGCAAGACATCTAGAGATGCGACTGAAGTCGTGTATTAAAGAATGCGAGGGTGACCGCATGTGCAGGAAGGAGCAGAGGCTCTTGGTAAGGATCACTATCCAATTGACGGGGCAGTGCGTGCGAGGACACAGTGGCGTTCACACTGCAAAGCTTGACGATTTAGGAGCACATGTGATTTTTGATGAGCCACCGTTAATCGCCTGCGACTTCAACGTGTTTGGTACCGTGTTTGGTTCTGACACAAACATTTCACCAAACCATACGACATCTTGTCAAGCCATCAGTTTTGTGCCGGGCAATGCAGTCTGATCCATGCAAGGTGTAATTTAGTATGCACTGGGAGCTCACATAGGCAGGGCCTGAACCGCTGAGTCCACAAACAGCGTCCATGATGCTTTCCGAGACTTCCTCGCACATGCCGATGCTACCCAGCAAGTTGGTGATCAGCGCAACATCGTCCGCATCCACACCAGGGCCGCGACTGATGGCGCACACACCTGCACCCACTGTCACGCACGTGTTCGGCATGCACCGAACCACTCGGCATGGCACGCGGAGCATCTGTAATGCAGGAAACGGGCGGTTGGAGGTGTGTGTTAATGCATTTTTTCGCTATGCAAGTACACGACTCCCTAATGCATACACCTCACATGTGGGCTTTCAACAATGTGTAACTGGTGGTGCTAACAGTGGTTCTTTCAAGAATGTGAAAATGTGCTTCACTAATACGTGAAAAATTGTTGTGCCCTTTAGTGCCCCTTTAAAACACCATTTAGCCTGCACTGGCTCAAACTGGGTCCAACGATGCTAGCTGCTAATAGTAGGCCTTCATGCTACCAGACTGTTAAATGATGCATCTTGACCCCATGGGCCTTACCATCGAACCATGGTGATGTATACTGCCAAAACTAGCCTTAGCTTGTACCATATACAACAGCCCATGCCAATGGAGGCACTTTTAATATACTAATAGAAAAATCTTTTTCATGGATAAAACTGCTAAATATCTTCGTTGACTTCAAGTCAACATACAAACTTATGTATAAATACTACACTCAAGAAAAAATACAATAGGAGTAAAGCCTAGCATGTTTACTCGCACAGTTGGAATGATAGTGAACATTGGCTATTTGTTTTAAAACAATCTAATAAGGTAACACGTATGTACAGCTATGCCACTGCTTCCCTCTGTTCAATGCTTTGCATACGACAGTTCCCTTTAACGAAATTTGCAGCAAATCTTTATGGCATCCTCGAAAATTTCTGCACCAACTGTCTGTCTGTTAGGATGTCACTTCCTTATGTTTAAACTGAATAGGTTAGTATAGTCGCTTCACTTCTTTATTGGGCACTAATTTTCAGCTAGTGTCAGCACATAGGAGCCTCTCGCAGTTCGTGCTTGGCATAGAATGTAGGTATTTGGGAGTAATACTTGGCATTTGGGAGTAATACTTCAAGAGCTTACAGTTGGTTAGCATGAAACCCAAATATACCGTCACTATATTCTTGAGTTCACTAGCATGCAGAAATAAGAATGTACAGCACTAAAAGAAAGGCATATACACAGCATACAGCTGCGTCTATGAACACGCCAGCGTAAAGATCCTCAAGTGAATATTATATGAGAAACTTGATGCTGATTTATGCCCTTTTTTTCGTCTCTGGTCATTTTACTGTTTAGAACTCCTCATACTTCGAAATTTTCAAGAGTGTTTACTCGGCGAACACGTACAGCGACTAGGTGAGAAATCTTGACAGCCGCTGCGACGCTGATGACAAGATGGTTGGTTGTCAACTGCGGCTGAATCTCGCCACCAACAACATCCATCAGGTGTGGCTTCACACAGAGAAACACGATGCTACACTTCTTGGGTACCTCTGCGTTTCGCTGCGTTGTGTTGTATCCCTCCTCCTGGGAAATCAGATGACATCAGGGATGAACAAGGTATGCGTAAACACGGGTGACATATCCAGTAAAACATAGCTACAACTAACTTAAAGGATTGCTAATAATATTACTTTATTATTTACTTTTAAATGAAATGCTTCTCACCACCATGTCACGAAGTTATCGAGCGGTGCAAGACAGCTTTACGCAATGGAGGCTTCTCAAATGTCAATTCTAATCAGACTGCAAGAGTGTATCCAGCAAAAATTTATCGGTCATCGAAAATCAGTAACGCGTGCTTTTGAAATGAAAACTCGCAAGCCTTCACACGGTATCTTAAACAGTCAGACACCGCTTGGCAATCTGCCAACTGCGAGCGGTAGGGCACTACGTCGAGCTCTCCTACAATATTATGGCATGCATGCATACTGGTTCCCAAAATGTGACGTCCACACCATACATTCCTCCTTTCTTTGTTCGATCTCTTGTGAGGTCACGCACTTCAATTACCCCTTCCGCTCTTCCCTCTTCTCAAGCTAAGCGGCAGACGCGGTTGCCAACGCACGCAGCCGCGTTTTAATTCGCTCTAAACAGGCCTTACGCGATCAAGGTACTTGTTTGCACATAGTGCGGAAGGTTCCCGGCAAACCGCCCACGCGAGCACTTTGTTATACGTTACGCAAGAAGTCCGCGACATCCAACTGTAGGCGAGAAATGACCATCGACACGTGTGACAGGTGGCTGAGGAAGAAGAAATATAAGAAGATGGATTGGTGAAGGCTAAGCATACTGACTGATTGAACCATGCCAGGCAACTGCAAGAAAAAAAAACGACCAAATATTTCGCACAAAGCGTTTATCTCAGCGAAATTAAGTGAAGTCGCGTTGAAATTCCCGCTTGAAAGCGATGAAAGATGCACAAGACCGTCGCACTCGCCATTCATCGTTTGAAATGTCAAGAAACCAACCTTGAGCGCATCCAGGTTCTTCAGGGATGGAGCACTGACCCAAATGTTTTGGGCTGGTACACCTGCGTCAGTTGAATAGCGAAAGGAAAAAAAGAAAAGAGAGAGTTTCACGCTAATATTTTGACCAGATGAATGCTCTACCGTGATCGACTCCATTCACGTGCTTACCTGCGCTCTTGATGCCCCTTATGATGCACTGGGCCATGTTTCCGGCGCCTATAAATCCCACATTGTCGATCTTTTTTGAAACTTTTCCGTTTGTCGCCATGTGTGACAACCGGAGCGATCACAGTTACGAGAAACAGAAACTGGGAACGAAGACGGACGAAGGGAGAGAAAGCAGAAAGCAAACCTTGCACGACGTGACGTTTTACTTCTTGTAAAAACCGCATTGTCGTATTTTATATTGTCTTTACAAGCTATTCTCACATGCATAAAATATTGTGAAAAATTTTGAAATTTTTTATATTATTAAGTATTTACAATTAAAAACTGCGACACAGTTTAAACGTGTGTTCTTGTTTATACGAAACCCACGCAGTTCAGAAAAGTTCAGACCAAAACTGCAAGCTCACTTACTTGCTGTACCTGCAGGCGGTCGCTGAGTCATTTCTGTCGCCTGTTTTCAAAGTTTGTGGCTGAACGACGAAGTTCACGATGACCAGGGGACTTCTCTTCGGTGCCAGCTCGGGCAGTCAGAGCCACAGCAAGTACCTCGTCGAATTCCGGGCCGGCAAGATGACGCGTAAGGGCAACATGGTCCACCCCGACAAGCGCAAGGGGACCGTCTACGTTCACCAGAGCGAGGACTCGCTGATGCATTTTTGCTGGAAGGACCGCACCTCGGGTTCTGTGGAAGATGTGAGTCGTTTTTTTACTGTAGCACCACATTCTCCTGTTTCAAAAGCTTGTGAAAACGACCTTAATTCTTTTAGAAGCGCCAAACATCTCACGCACAGCCAGCGATCTATGCACTCATGGAGCCCGTTGTAAGCGAACGACGCGGCGGGATACCGCACTATTGATTGTTTCTTGTAGATATTTGCTGATTCAAAGGACGTCTTTTTTTTTCGTTTCAAAGCCTATTTGCTCCAAGCGCAATGATTCCGCCGAATCACGTGCCATTTGCAATCTCTGCGGGCAGCTTGATTCTCATCGTTGAAGAACTTACCTTTACAAACCATTAGTGTTTGCGTTTATTACTTGAAAGCCTTCAACAGCTAAGGCTACTGGTAGTGCTGTCCCTGCATGTAATCTAAAAAAAAAAAAAGGTAGGCGACGAAATGCCACTGAGACTGTCTCACAGGATACCGTAATTGGTAGAATTAGTCTGAGGAATATGGCGCAAATGTTTAACCCCGCATCTGCGGTTTCACCATCTTTTACAATCCTACTGTACGGGGAACACAAGCAGCACAGCGAAACTGAAATTTATTTTCTCTTGTGTTGCTTTAAGTATGGAATGACGGGGCAGCATAAACAAAGGCAAGAGGTGCCACAGGAAAGATAAAAGAAAAGTGTTTGTAGCTATTTTCAAGATGGAGAGGGGAAAAAAAAGACAAGACTTGACTACAACAGATGCACAATGGCTCATAGTAGTTACACATAATAGGAGGAACAAGTGAACATTGCTTAGCACAGATGTTATTGAAATTGTAGTATGCTACCGTCTGAATGTTTCACACACTCGCTTAAAACTTTAGCAATGCTGCTATTGTCAGAAGCGACCATTACATTACATGAAGGCAATGATGATTTCATAGTGTGAAATAAGCACCTTTTCGCTCGTAGAAAGTTTATGTGAATAAATAATCTTCCTTCTTAACTTAATGAGGAGAACTACAGCCTTTTAGCTAACTCATCAGATAACCAGACTCAGTGCAGACTACCTGACTGGACTTCTTCCTTTCTCCATAGTTTGTTGGGAAGAGAATTTGATAGGACTGGAATGCAGCTTCGTAAACTTAATTTATTATTCTTTATTCGCGCAGAGTGTGCGGTATTGGATATGTGTCTTCTCGGCAAGACCCTCAACAAATATGGGCTTCCGTTGATACATCTGTTTAGATACGCATCATAATATTATGCACATAATATCGACTCTTGTCAACTTGCTTCTGTTGACAACCAACATTTGTTGCTTTCATTCACGACACAGACAGGTGCAGGCGAAGAGCCTGTGTTTGTGTAATCTGCTGCGTCGCCGCTAACTTGCTAACTTAAACAAGCTTTGGATTACTTGGCTATTATGCATAAATTTCGTAACCATGGTAACCATTATCGTAGGACTTGATCATCTTCCCTGAGGATGCTGAATTCAAGAAGGTGACCCAGTGCACCACAGGCCGAGTGTATGTCCTCAAGTTCAAGTCGTCCAGCCGGAGGTGCTTCTATTGGATGCAGGTGAGACAAGCCGACACTCGCCAAGTCGATTGAGAATCCATTTATTTCTTTGTGATGTTGCAACTTGCTCCTTGGCCCGCCACAAGTGGTCTAGTGGTTAAGGTGCTCGAATACTGACCCGAAGGTAGTGGGATTAAATCCCAGCCGCGGCCGCCGCAATATCGATGGAGGTGGAAATGTCCGAGACCCGTGTGCTTAAATTTAGGTGCATGTTAATAAACTGCACATGCTCGAAATTTCTGGAGCTCTCTACCACGGTGTCTTGCTTAATTGTATGGTGGTTTTGGGATGTTTAATTAAGCTTTGACAGTTAACTAATCCACTCCTTTTACAGCTTAGTGTTTTCCTGCAGTGTGTACAGATAAATGAAAAAAAAAAATACAGGAACTCTTATCCTGTCGGGGGGAAATAGGGTGTGCGTGAACATGCTTGATGGACTACTTGTCCTTTTTTCTTTCTTTTTATTGAATTCAGCAACACTTTTTCTTGAGCGTTTCCTTCCTCCATGCCGGCAGCTGGACTGCCATCCTTTTGCTTAGCAGTGCAACACTCCACTTGCCACCAGCAACGATGACTATCATGCGTTAATATATAAGCAACAGTTAAATGTGGCTACATGTAATCACTAGCTACCTCGATAACAGATCAGATTGGTATATTCGTAACTCTTGATCGGTTTTTCGTGTATGCCACCGTTACCAAAATCAGAGTTGTAGACACTTTGCTTTAAAATACGGTATTTACTCGCATAATAGGTGCACTTGCATATTAGGCTCATCCCACATTTTGCTGCTAGAAGTCATATTTTTTTAGTTCCGCGCATGATAGGCGCATTCCGAACTTGGTCGGGATCAGTAGTTATGTCCTGTAATTGCACAGTTGCAATTCGACGCCCTCTTATGTTAACTGTAGCGAGGAAAAACAAAAGAAAAGACCTTGGCATCGCTGAGCCAGCTGCGCAAGCTCGCTGATTGAGGAAGAAGGGCAGTTGCCTGAGCGTCTGAATAACCTTTGCACCAGCGTGGCTCCGGTTGCATGCGTTCGCGTGGAACATGCAATCGTGGCCTCATCAAGTGTGCTTTGAGTTTGCTGTCGGGCAAAGTGTCGTCATTATCTCGTTTGCTACATCATCCCCAAATTTAAAAGCTTTTCGACTTTCTGACACGAGCTTTCACTTTGCTGCCACACTACGTGAACTTGGACAAGCTCGGCTGACTTTCTTCGCCATTTGTTTCCCGGCCGCAAACATCATACTAAGCAGCGCTACTCCTGAATCAGTGCTTGAGTGCTGATATTTTCCACGCCCAATCCTCATGTTGTCTTCTAAAACTTCCTGGCACAATATGCGAAACCGTAAGCTAGACCTAATCAGCGTTTTTGCTCTTCAGTGGCAGTCGCGGGCAATCGAAAGTTGCGATTTTGTACGGAATCAACTCTTTGTGGTAGGCTCTAATTGAAGGAAATAAAGAATAGGCTAGTGCTTATAGTAATACTCGAATGCTGGTTCGTGACTTGATCGCAATGTCTTTGGATATGGGGTGTGAGCCCGTGAAATCGAACGATCGGTACAGCTCAGTGCACAAAATTTCGGTGGTGGCTTGAAATGAAATTGGTGAATTTTGGCGATGCACTTTCTTTCCAGTAGATTTTTTTTTTGCATTCATTTTGTTGGCAGCACAGATCGTTCAATGCTAATTTTTTGAAATTTCATGCTTGTAAGCGCACCACATTGCATGCCTCGATTTGCGGACACATGAAGCTGCATGCTCAACACGTTTTGGGCCTGTGTAAACTATGAAGGAAGCTGTTTTGGCTGTAGTGCGGATACTTTCGCACTACAGAGAAATATTTACGAAGGTCCACCACATGTATAGAGTGTGGAAGTTGCCTTCTCAGCCAATTTTCAGCTGCTTTGGTTTCCCTTGTATCGTCACATCACACACAGGCCCACATCTAGTGTCACTAGTCGCTTCTATGGTAGCGGCGTCATGCGTGCATCTGGGCTGCAAAAAACATGCGCCGCTCGACAGTGTATTGCAACCACATCATAATCGAGTGAGGACGACAGCATCTCAGCTTCAAGTTTTGTGGTGATTTTTTGTGTCAGCCTGAGACAACCGCAAATGTTCATGGGTTTGTTTTGTTAATGGGCTCAAGCTGTCTCCTCCACTGTAAATGCGTAGCTGCTGACCTTTGTGTGCAGTGTTGTAGGTACTCTGGTTACATATGAGGTCCACACGTCGTTGGGGCACAGTGTGCTGGCGCCGGCTGCTGAGCTTCTCCTCGCGACAAGCAGGCCACCAGAGCACACCTTGGCCTTCACTACGGAGCAGCGTGAAAAGTTTTAGAACTGCGCAATAAGATGTGCAAAAATGCAAACAAATATGCTTGGATGCGTATGTTGGAGCACTAGCCCATGCAGAGTGAGGTGGCTCATGGATAGAGGTGCCGCTAGAGGAAATAAGGAAGTTCATTGGACATCTTATTTATAGATAGATTATTCACATCATGGAATCCATCTATATTGGAATACCTGCAGGCTCTTATTGAAAAAAGAAAATTACTGAGAAAAGTGAACGAGTTCACTTGTCTCATACACACACACACAAAAAAAAACAAGCAATACTTCACTGCATGGCACAAGCAATAAAGCAGCACCTCGGTTCCGATTTTCTTTGTCTATATGAAGAGAAACATTTTGTATGATATATATATTTTTTTATACTGTTCCTAGCTCATTTATCTTTAAAATGTATATTCTGGATTTGCTTTGTTCTCAATGTTTTTGCATATAAAGTGTTCTTTCTTGCACTGCTTACTAGCTGACCACCAAAAATTACTTTTTACATTTTATTCATTCCAAAATACTTTTGTTGCTCTAAAACATATATTTTTTTTGGAAAGAAGACTTCATTGAGCAAAATTTGATAGGCTGAAATGCGTGCTGGAGTACTTTTTCAACTGGCAAAAACTTTTTTGGCAGGGACATATAAAAATAACTACTTTCTCACGGTAATGAAATAATTTATGTCGTCCTTTTCATATGCAAGAATTGTGCAGTACATTGCATAGAACTGTGAAAACGTGTTTGAATGCTTGTTTCAGTACACCCAATGGTGATGAGAATGATCAAGCAATGTCGACGCCATGCAGTTTACGTAAAAGCAACTTTACAACATTTATGAATGCTGGCGCATCCCATTTGCAGGAGCCCAAAGAGGACAAGGACGAGGAGCTCGTGCGCAAGGTAAACGAGTACCTCAACAACCCACCCGTGCCGGGCTCTGGCCGCGGTGCCGGATCCAGTGGTGCTGGTGGCTCGGGCACCCACCTGCACTCGGACCTGCCCAACATTGGGGATGACGACCTGCAGAACCTGCTGAACAACATGAGCCAGAACCAGCTTGTTCAGCTCCTCGGTGCGCTTTTCGATGCATTAATTAGAAGGGAAAAAAAAAAGCGCAGGAGTTTCTGGTGACCAGGATTGAAGACGTGTGTACATAGCGCCATCTGTCACTGACTTCCTGCCATAATTGAATGGAAAATAACAAAGAAAAGTATCCTGACAAAAAAAATATTGTTAATAAAAGAGAATCCCGGTTCTACGCAGTATGGATCAACTGGAAAATTCTGGTGAAGTTGCACTATCGCACTACATAGTGCATAGCTTCCCCGAATTCTTAGAATTTCCGTGTTGTCACCCCAGGTGTTTTTTTCAATAGCCGCTGTTCATATGTCTTGGAAAGCCACATTCCTTGTAGTGGGATAATGCAATTTTACCCGAATGTTCCAGTGGGTCTCTGCTACACAGAAGCAGGCATCCTTTTTTTATACTTAATTTTGTCGGCAGATAGAACCTTTTTTTCTTCTGCTTCTGGCTAAGTTCTGACTGAGTGGTTAATGCAGTTTCCCACATTGCAGCATTCCTCTCTACCATGTCACTGCTGTCAATGTGTAAAGTCCTAGAATTTGATTTTTACTTTAGTCATGCTTGTCTTCTGATCATTTGTCACTCAGCAGCCATAGAACGTTGCTGTCAATCTTGCAACGCTACCGCGTTTATGCCTTATAGTGTGCATTCACACACAAACTGTCCTTGTGCACATATGCATAGCTTGCTACCAGTATTGCACATATGAACATCGTATGATCTTAATGTTTCAACTAAGACGATGCAAGAAAATTTGCATTACGTCATCATCGCCGTCGTGAACCTGACTATGCCCACTGGCAGAGAAAAGGCTCTTCTCCCATAATTTGCCAATTAACCAATTAACATGGCCCTCTGCTTGCTATGGCTATATTTCCCATCCAAATTTACGTAAGGGCATTAGGTAGTGCTACACATAGCTTGATAATGTGGAAGGCACTTTCATGCATTTTGTACAGTTTCGTGACATTCTGCTGGCTGCTTCGCATAGACTGCATCATACATGTGCTAGATGTACGCGCACTTATTTGGGGTGTATTTCTGTTTCTAGGTGGTATTGGTGGCGTGGGAGGTGTTGCCAACCTGACTTCTCTGCTGAGTGGAGCGCGAGGAAGCCAGAGGTGTGTACCAGCAGCTTAGTATTCAACCCTCCCTGTTTCGACACCTGTCGTGGTGGGGACTGTGGCATTCAGCGGCCAACCTTAAAGTTGTGGGTTCGATTACTTGTTTGTGCGTGCCATTTTGACAAGGCCAGGATGAAAAGGATGCTCTTGTGACGCTAGAGATTAAAAAAATGATTCAGAGTCACTTTTACTAAGTCATGCTGTACAACTCAGTGTGCAATATGGGGATGTTAAGGTACTTATTGAAAAACATTTTTGCAGTGGAATCCTTTTGTAATAGGCTAGAGGCTTGTCTACTGTGTGAAGTCGATGCACATTAAAAAATATACTAGATGGTCGAAGTTTCCGGAGCCCTCCACTACGAGGTCCCTCAGAATCGTATCGTGGTTTTGGGATGTTAAATGTAAACTTATTTTATCAAAAGCTGATGTAACAAACGATACACCGGCGTGCTTGCATCAAAATATGGGTTGATAAGAAAATACAAACGTCGTACCCCGCTTAAAAGAGCCATCTAATATAACTGACAACAATTGTTCTCTGGTTTAAGCCTCCTATAAGGGAGTTAAACTGTAGTTCTTTTGAGAGAGAGAGAGAGAGAAGCAGTCTGCTGTAGTGAAGACAAATAAAAATAAAAAACTGGTGGCGGGGGGAGGGGGAGAGCGTGGTTTTTGATGAAGGCATTACTGAAACCTGCTGTAATGTAGCTTTCTTTTAGTTTCGGGAGCTGTGCAATGAAGTGTGACTGCTCCTTTGCCAGATTTACCATTGTATTTGAGAACTGGTTACCAGCCTACCTTCGGCGAAGCCATTTAGAAACATAAAGGGGATATGGATGGACCTGATGTGTTATGTAGGTTGAGAAAAAAAGCAAGCCACCCGCGGACCTTCCTGGTGTAGTTGCTCAGTGCTGATAGCAAGTTACAACTAAAAAAAAAGAAGCGATGCCTAGTTGAAAATAAATGCTTTAGTTGAAACCAGATATGTATATAGAATCAGATTATCCAATATATGTTGCAATGGTTGGAAGATTGTCTGTGACATTTCCATTCCGATGTATAGCATGGTACTACATCCATATATGATACATCGAACAATACTTGACCGCTAGTGCGCTTCTTCTAATTGGATCACAGTGAGTCAGGCCATTGAAAGAAATTTGTGCAGATGCGACTGTTCTGGCAGACACTGTCGAACAAGTGGACACTGAAATCAGAGGGCAATGTGAGCTATGCAGAGAAATGAGTAAGGTGTGTGTCTTATAATAAAAGAGGGCTTGCACAAGTTTTAATTCCGCTTGACAATAATAGTTTTTTTTTCTCTGCAATACAGACGTGAAATGCAGTAAAAAATACTCATGGCAGAGAGAACTTGTTGTGCAGTGAAGCACACTACTTGTGACCTCAGTAATGCGAGAGGTTCTCCCTCTTACACTATGTGAATTGCACAAGGAGGCGTGGAACGCAAATGAATGAGCAAACTTCTGTGTCTCCAACCATTTCGACCAACAAATAGAAATATTTCCTCTGTTCATGATCTTGAAAGACTGTCCAAATTGTGATGGGTTTTTGCACTAGTTTCAGATGGGCATAATTTGCACTGAAGTGCAAATTATGCCCTATTTGCTTCAGGTATATTTCTCTATGTTTATGAATATACTAATAAATCACTAGACGCAGTCAGGGGCTGCCAAATCGTGGATAGCTGGTGTGAAAACTTGATATCAATGTCACTATAATTTTTTTATTTACACCTTTTCTAGCTTGCAAGCTATTTTTTTACAGTAGAGACAGAGTTCTTGGAATTGTTGGAGGCTAATTTGCCAAGTATAAAACTCAAATTAGCCTTCCTCAGTGAACAGTAGTGCTGTGCTCAGCTGCTGACACGGAGAGTCCAGTGCCCAATCCTGGCCACGGCGGTTGCATTTTGGTGAAGGCTTGAGGCCCAAATACTCCAAGTGTACTTTAAAGAACACGTGATGGTAAAAGTTTCGGCAGCCCTCCACTATAGAGTGCCTCATGATTGTATTCTGGTTTGGGCACTTCGGACACCAGGTAATATTGTTTTCATAGCTTGAATTAATTGTTATATTCAGTGTGTTTAGTGAAGCTGCTAGCTCACCTAGTTATCCCTTCTCCCACAAGTATCACGCCAACTGGTAGCGTTGGATCCACGTCCGAGGCTGCTGCGGCATCTGCTAAATCGGCCCCAGCCCCGAGTACAACGGCGAGCTCGACCGCCGGGCCTGTCACTGAACTCCCTGCTGCCACTGCTTCCGCAGCTTCCACGTCTGGTAACAACTCAAGCGGCAGTGCCTCCACCTCTGGCCCGGCCATTCAGCTGAGCGATCTCCAGAGCATCCTCTCTGGCATCAAGGGTGAGTGGGAGACATGGAGTACTCTTGTGTTATGCATACACATATGCACAAACCTCGTTTTGCTGTGACAAGGCAAATGTAATGCAATTCGCCGTAAATGACACTTATGCAGAATGTCATTGCAGTCTTGCGTTCCTGATCTGCGTGGTGTACAGAACTGGCACTTGCAATTGTGGTCTGTTTGAGATGTGAACCATTTATGAGCGAGCTTGCTCCTGAGGTCTTCTGCGCTCCTACGACCATGCTCCACTGACCACGTGCATCTCCTCCCCTCTATCTTCTCTCCTACGTTCCCCACTCTCTCGCCTCGCAAGGCTGATGCAGGCAGCATCTGCTAGCAAGTGGCTTGATTGAAAAAACCGATTGGTAGCGCCACGAAACCGTTCACTGGCCACCCCGAATCTTGATCTTAAAGGTAGTGCCGGTGGGAGATTTCCCCTATGCGCTATTGAACAATAAAAATTGGCAGTGTGCAGGTGAACTAAAAGCAGACTGGAGGTCTGTGTGTCCATTTGGACTCGTCCGTCTCTCATTGCCCATTAGCACTGTTTTCGCCACACGAGCTTCACACTGAACGCCGAGATGGCCGCCTCGCCCGGAGTGGACAGTGTGTGCGACAAACTTTCACCCGCAGGCATTGCCAGTGTTTCGACTCCAGCCAGAATAACCCTTGAGGGCTTCGCTGACACTGACAAAGACCTCGAGCTATGAGCAGAATTGACCGATGACTAAATCATTCATCAAGCTACAGAGAATTTCGACGACTCCGACACCAAGCTCGAAGAGGCCGCACTTACACGAGCAACGAGCTCGGAGATGATGCGAGCACTGACACTGTCATCGGTGTACAGCAATAACATGACGTGAACTGAAGTTGAGGCACAAATCGCGGGCAAGTGGAACGCCATGCAAATGAAAATAAGCGAACCCCCCCTTTTTTTGCAGCTTAGCGTTTACAAGTGCGTTAGTGCCAGATTTTTCTTCTCTTCTTTATTTTTTTTCGGCTATTTTCACAGCCTTCTAAATGATGCATTTGCTGAATCGCTATGAGAGCTTTGTACACCTGCTGCAATCCTCTCCGTCAGTGAAAAATACCTGTTTTTTTAATAGTCACACACTTTTAGTAGACTATTAAAAAAGTGTGTTTTAGTTTGCATTCGTTTTTCAAGACCACCCGGTTTTCTGGACGTTTTCGCAGTCCCTGAAGGCACAGGGAAATCGGACGTTGACTGTATTTAGTTCCAGTTTTACTGACCATGCGTGATCTGTGTGCTACTTTTGTAATGAAAGAACACTGTTAATTTCCACTATGAGTTTATTTGCTTACTCATGCATGTAATGCACGTGGTGTTAATCTAATTGTTACTGCTTCAATGTCGTTGCTACGAATGCTCGTTAGGGAGCATGTTCAATCATAGCAAGTCTTTCGTGCTGTCAGTGGTGTTTCAAATGCCCACGACATTGAAGGATTTTCTTACAGAGTTGGAGAACACATTTCCTCACGAATTCTGAGAAGGCCACATGTAGTGGAGGTGAATAGTAACTGCAGTTGCTATGATAAAATGCATTGCTATGATGACCTGGGTAGCTTTTGAGCTAGAATGAAATTGCGGGTGAAAACGAAAGATCACCACAGTTGATGGTATTCAGCTGTACTACAGAAGGCACCACTGCCAAGTTACCCTCAGGTTGGGATGAACTGAATCGCAATATTTGAAATACGAGCGCAAGGGCTTAGTAAGACATGGGGCAAGTGCCAGGTAGTGAAGTTTTCCAGTGTAGGTCCCTTTTTTTTTCGTTTGGTGAAATCAAAATTTTATGTTTTGGTTTGCAGTTCCACCTGGCTCCGAGGCAGTTGGAGCAGAGGCCAACAAGGAACAACCTGTCAATGGTGAGTGCTGCAACAGTTTGTGTCGGTTTTACTTTTGAAACATAAAAGTTGTGTGGTGTAAACGTGGCTCTTGAAGCTGCGCTTGTGCCGTTTTAACACGCCCACTCATATTGTAAGTGTTTTGGACTTTTCACTCCGCTGGGTTTATCGAGATTGGTAAACAGTTCTTTAATCTGATGTTTTGCGTTGGCACACACCCACGGAGATTCAGACAGGACAATTTAGTTGAGCTGTGCGAATAGCGGAATGTAAGGTGTGAAGCGAATCAGAATATTGAAGTGCGAGTGTGAATCGAATTGAATATTTTCGAATATTTCTCAAATATTTCTAGAATGTTTTTGGAGTACAATTGAAACTCACAATAACGAAATCGGCGGAGAAAGCACAAAATTTGGCTCTTGCGGGAATTTTGTTGGCGCGAGAATGCGGCAGAAAAGACATAGAATTTACAAAAAAAAAAAACATTTTATTTCCAAAAGTCAGTAAGTTTACTTTGGCGGGTCTTACCATGCAGCGACTTCATGCCTCTCGACTCACACTGTAAGAAATATCCCATCACCAGGTTGTCGTCGTGCTCGCCAAAAAACGTGCGAATTGTGTCGAAGGCATTCAGCACGTCCTGCGGACTTGTTGTTTTCTCTGGCTGCTCCGGTCGTTGCTCATCGGGATCGGCCACATCGCACACGCTACTGACGATGGCTTGATCAGTCACTACTTCGTGCACGACGACACCTTTGTCCACGCAAACGAACTCATGGACGCTGAGGCCATTGAAAATCTAGTTTGCCACGGCACAAAGTTCGCCCCATGCACTGGTCAGTGATGGCGGCACTGCGCTGTTACCAGTACTGTCATCAAGTGTGCCTACAGGCAAACCTTCTTCCGGTTCTGCTGGATCAGTGCATGATGCCTGCGGAGTGACAAGGCCGGTGTGTGTAAAGCAATTCGTTATCATGGCTGGACTCGTCGCAATCCATGCGGCGGCGATCATCTCTAGCGCCACGAACAAGTCCACGTCAGTGGGGAGCTTCATATGTATATTCAGCAGCAAATGCTGAATCAGCCTCTCTCTGTAAGCGCTCTTCACGCTGCGAATAAATCCCTGATCGAGAGGCTGCAGCACCGAAGTGCAGTTTGGTGGGAAGAACACGAGGTGCACATTTCCGAGCTGCACGTCGACGTTATGGGCGCTACAGTTGTCGAGAAGAAGGCAGACGGACCTGTTTGCCTTCCGCATGTCGGCATTGAAGGACTGGAGCCAGGTGCTAAAAATAGCGCGCGTCATCCACGACTAAGTTCGCGATGTAGCTTACTGGCAGCCTGCGATTTCCCTTGAAACAGCGGGGCTTCTTGCTCCTGCCAATAACGAGCAGTGGCCGTTTATCTGTGCCATTCATGTTGGCGCACAATAAAATCGTCATGCGCCGCTTGCTGTGCTTGCCACCATAGCACTTCTGGCCTTTTAAGTCGAAAGTCTTGGATGGCAGCATTTTATAAAACAATGCCGTTTCATCGGCATTATATATGTGTGAGGGCTTGTACTGGCCGAGCAGTTCTTTGTTGCTCAGCAGCCACCAGGGGGTGGCATCTTCACAGGCAGCGAAATCGGATGAAGCAATCGCAACACATGGCTCACGTTGCACCAAGCGACCAAGCAAACTCTCCACAAATGGCTCCACACATGCGACCACGTGTGTGCAAAGCCAATAAAGCCAAGCACAGAGCCAAGCCAACGAACCACACTCCATGAGGATTGTGGCTTTGGCTACGTATGTAGTTCACGATAATAAGCAGGTGTTTCGGCAAGCCACCATCATCATCATTGTCGCGAGCTTTACGTCTTTTTTTTTTTTTGTAAACAATGATGGCGGCTGCTTTTCAATTGCGCTTATTGATAGTTTTGCACATCTTAAGCGTAGCATGAATGCATTTCAGCAGTTTTCGAAATGTAAATCTTGCGAGAATAGATTATTTGCGCACTCGTGTTTAAAAAATTTCGTTAATGAGGGACTGCGGTATGAATATTTTTCCGTAGTCGCGAGTTACGAAATGCATTGACTCCTATGGGCGTTCGCCGCTGCTCCGAAAATATTTCGTTGCGGTGAGAATTTCCTTTCCTCCGGATTTCGTTATCGCGGGTTTGGACTGTAGTTCAAAGCAACATTGGTCACCATCGTGACCACTTTCAATAAGGGAAAAGGGAAAGGAAAAGGAAGAAGGAAATGTGAAGCCAGGTTTGCATGTGCTTATCTGCTATCTCTGATTTTCCCCGATATGTTGCCCAGAGTCATGCTTTTGCTTACATCTGATAATTCGTGCTTCTGATAATTCAAATTGCAGGGGTGCACTTGAGTTTGAATTATTGAGTCTGCCATGTTTTGCTCGATTGCTGGCTATGCACAGGGAATAGGTTGCTACAGAGCAGGCTATTTTACAGCATTGTTAACCCTTCGAGAGTCAGACTTGCATGTACGTGATTGCCTGCATGTTTAAGATGCGCCTTTTTCAATAATTTCTCTTGCTTGGCATGTGCTGCCGCACTAAGACAATGCGTGTAATTTTTTTCTTGTGCCGATGTCTCTGTTTTTTTCTTTAATGCTTTAGTGCAGCTCACGGACAGATTTCAAAGCGCGGGGATGGCTGGCCCATAAAACTGATGGTTTTCTAGTTTAGAATCATTCAAAAGGTGAGGGACTGGTTACTCTCTCTTTTATTGCTTCTGAGTAGATGATTACGCCCGTTTCCGAGCATGCGTTGACTGACACAAATCCACTGTGATTGAGTTTCCCGTTTTGAGAATTCACAAAAACCGCTTCAGTCTCGTTGGCGATAAGGAAGAGCACTGTTACAGATTTCAGACTTGCTTTCTCTTTCTGGAGGCAATCACAAATACACAGTTTTCTTCAGTGCGCTCACTCGTGCAGTTTGCTTTGGCTGTGGAAGGGCGTGCCCGTTTCTCTGCTGCAAGTGAGTCTAGCAGCGATTGAATCGCTTCTTGACTGCAGAGTCATGATCACTGTGGTGTAGTAGCTAAGGTACTCGGCCTGCTGAACCGCAGGTCGCGGGATCGAATCCCAGCTGAGGCGGCTGCATTTCCTATGGAGGCGGAAATGCTGTAGGCCCGTGTGCTCAGATTTGGGTGCACGTTAAAGAACCCCAGGTGGTTGGAATTTCCGGAGCCCTCCGCTACGGCGTCTCTCATAATCATATGGTGGTTTTGGGACGTTAGACACCACATATCAATCAAATAAATAAATCAATCGTTTTGTGTTGGTTTGGAGGGACTTCGCTTGTACTGGCTACTTACTTATACTTTGACCTCGAGCATTTGCAAGCATCCGTGCACAGAACTTGTTTGCCGCACGTGCAGTGGACCTGTCAGCGGCCATCAACATGGAGGTGCTACAGCCCTTGCTGGACAACAAGGACCTGATGGGGCGCGTGGAGAAGCTTCTTCCTCCGTCCACAGATTCTGACAAGCAACCCGACGTAAGCGAACTCCTGCAGGACACCGTCAAATCCCCACAGTTTCAGCAGGTACTACAGCAGAGTGTCCCCTCCCCCTGCCCACTAACCATTCCCCTCACCTTTTATCCCTTCCCCCCCTATCCGCCCCTCCTGTAAAGGTAATCGAACGGTGGGAAAGATGGAAAGTGGTCTAGATGACAGCCTGCTGGTATTTTGTTCAGTTCAGTTGCCTTTAAAGAGTGCTCCAGGTAGCCTGGTTAACCTTACCATATTGATTTGAAATAGGCCGATACAATCAACGTCCAATTTCTCGAATTGTCTAAAGGCTGTGAAATCATCCTAAAAATAAGACAGCAGAAAAACAAGAACAAGAAATTTATTAATGCTTCTTCGCTCCACTCAAGCAGTCATGTTGCCAGAGATGCATTGGAAACAGCTCTCGATGCCTGCCAGTACACTAATTAGTTTTTTTGTGCTTGCCAGGTGTGCAGCATGTTGCCTATTAATTTCATGTAACTACTGCAGTGCTTGGTGCACCGTATGTATGTGTTGGCCGTGAGCGTTCTCGTTTCTATGGCATTCTAGACTACACAGGGGCGCGGCGGTGGTGAACTGCTTTAGTTTCTAAAAGCTACGCATCTGTGGGGCGCACTTAGCAGTCTCGTCAGAAGCGGCAACAGGGACGGCATGCAAATGTAGTAGGCTACGTGCTGCACACAATTAGCTGGGAGTAGTGGGCTTCACGCAGCTGCAAATGTGGTGCTTCAATCAAACGGCTGAGATTTTATGAATAGTTGCTCATTGTCTATGTGTGCACATGTGTTGGGGAAAGCCAGACGATTCGTCCAAAATACCACTGCTTTATTCACAATTGCATGCCATCTCTGCGCAGTCCAGTCCTCATTATGTGTCTCTTCTTCATTGCAATATGGTTTTGTATTTCAGAACAATGGCTTTTGGTGCGCCTGTACTTCTGCGTAAGCTTGGTGCGATTCCCATCGCAGCAGAGGCCATTTTTCGCATCGCGGTACCTCTCGCTAGTGAATAAATTAGGTGTAAGACACACAACTGATATGTACCTTCTCAGCTCTCGTCTTGGCTTGAAATACTTAGTTCTTGAATTGTGTTCACTGTTACATTTAGTTCAACTGGTGCAAGCGTGAATTTCGCCTCTACAATTATAAGATAGTCTAGGGGAGAAGCGGGTCGAAAAGTCGCGGTTTTCCGGAAAATTTTCATTTTTTTCCCCGGTCGTATTGGCATCCTTAGACTATAATCCTGTCACTTCTGAAAATATCAATCTGAAATTCGCACGAGAAATGATCTAAAAATGCTTCCAAGTAGGAAGTGGTGACGTGACAAATGCGCAAAAGTCGCCAAAAATGCCATAGTTCGCGTTGTCCTGTTGCGGAAAACGACGCGTTGGCCGCCATTTGCAATTGTGCACGCATGCTGTGAGTGCCTTTCCCTTCACAATCCACTAGTAGCCAGTCTCGTATCTTCACGAATAACTAACCAAAAACAGGAAAAACAACTCTACGTTTCGCGTTTCAAATATCGCGGCAAGCAGCGCGAGGCCGCCATTGGTCAGTGGTGCGCTCCCCCTCCTCCCCAATTTATCCTTCCGGCAAAAGAGCGAAGCCTCGGAAGTCGCAATGGAGTTGTTCGGTGTTTCTCTGCAGTTTCGCGTCATGGCAAGCCCTGAGAAGCGCAGTCTATATAATCGGAAGTTCAGAACTCGCCCCAAGTATTGAGGGAAATGGCGTCAGACGCTTCCCAAAGCAACAGTGAACGCTGATGTCACCGCCGACCAACGCCCCGACTTCGGATAGGCCTCACTGACACCGAACCCCGCGGCGATAGTAGTTGTGAAATAGCCGCTGCCGTGGGATTCGTCACTGCATCCCAAATGAAGAGCGGATTCTTCGAGAGTGAACGTTGACCAGTAAGCGCTGCTACTGCCAACAGGCTGCTTTGGGAAATCGCTGCGCTGACTGCCCTTGGGGCGGGTGCGCAATGCCCAACCTGCCGCGAACGGGAACTCGGCATCCGAGGTAGCTGGAAAGCACAAAGGGCTTTCGGCATTCCTTGAACTGTGCTGTGAAAATGCCGATTGCCCTGAATCTACACTTTCATTCACACACGCGTCGAGATGTACTACTTCAGCCAGGGACCAAGGGACGAGCGCTCGTTTCGCCGGCGGCAGCTCGCGTAATAGCTTTGCTGTAAATGTTGAAGGCAGTTCTGGCAGCGCAGGCCATGACCAACTTTCACAATTCTGTGCGATTCTCGGTCTTCGAGCATTCAGTGCAAGATGCTTTTCATTGCGCCCCAATTTGGTGCAAAAAAAAATGGTTTCCTAATAAATTCTAACTTTCCAAACTTTCAAACGTTTTTTTCATTTTCATTTTTTTTGACAACTTCACATTTTACTGGGCAGCCTTTTAGATACTTATACTTATTGTATAATAACGAAACACGGCACGCATATTCTTCAACACATGCAGAATGTAAATATCTACTTGAATTTACAATGCCTACCAGAATTAGTAGTGAAAATATTAGGTTATTGTTTCAAGAGGGATTGAAAGTAATTAGTCATTCAATACGATTTTTTCCCTTGGTTCAATATTTCTGTGACATATAGATAATGTGACATATAGATAAAGATATTTGCATCTTTACAATCTACAGAGAGTTAAATAAGATCAGAGACAATGCTTTTACTGAAAGTAAAGTACATGAAAGAGTACCCGCAAAACATGCAACGTTTTGCTATTGTGCATGACCTAACTCAATAACTATAGCTGCTACACAAAAAGAATGGTTGCATATTTGAAATCTCCACGAAAAACTATATTAATGACAAAATTTTCAAGTGTCTGTGACTAGAAATAAAAAAAAAAGTTATTTCGAGTAGCGTCTTCCCCGGGAGAATCTTAATGGGGTTGGGGGAAGTAGAGTGTAGAACCTACTGTTCAAAAAGATCTTTAATATTCAAGCCACTCTGCTAAGAACTTGCGAATGATGTGTACAAGTATGTGTAGGGCACATCTTTAAGTTGATCTTTGTCTTGCTTAGTGACAGTGCTGTGCGTATGCTTTGTACATCTGATTTTCATTAAAAGTACTTCCGCTTGTGAAACATCTTAGTATTGCCCTTGTTCCCATCTTTAGAAGTGCCGACTCAGTTTTGGTAAATTTTGTTGTCTTTCTTGGTGGTATTACCAATTCAGACTCAAGAATATGGAATTCCCCTGTTCCTTTCCTATGAATTTTTCGCAAGTTCTGCCAAAGTTGCACACACATTCTGAAGCTCTTATTCAGCTGAATCACTTTATAAGAGACCGGCACCTGAGAATAGTTCTTGTCTCCTTTGTGAAGAGTCTTATAAGCAGGGTACCATACTCTCCTTTTCTCATCAACCCCCTATTTCAGTGTTGGGCACAGTAGTGTCTCTTGTAACCAGTTGCCTATTTCACCAGTGTCTGTTATGAAGGGTGTCAAGTGTGAACCAGAAGCCAATGTAATCGGTGTGCCTGGTCGACTCGTGCTGATATTTTGCACGCTCTCACGACTGGGGTGAAACAACCAAGAGGTTACACGATTTTTCATCCCTAAGTTCCATCTAGCCAAAATCACCACTCTCGAAATTGGTTGACAGGCTTGGCACAGTTTCGTAATGGCAGCCAGCTTCTAAACATTTGTTCGTTTTGTGCCAAGGCATGAGCAGTTGTGTTGTGATGAAACCAACGACGCATGTTGTCACGTGGCTCTCACGTGTGTTGTGTTTATGCCGTTGCCGCCATAATACCCTGGCCAAACATTTGTCGAGCTGAGTCCAAATCATCTTGACCTCTGCGCAGGCACTCAGCATGTTCAGTACGGCTCTTCATTCAGGGCAGCTGGGGCCTCTGATGCAGCAGTTTGGCATGGATGAGAGCGTCGTTGCGGCTGCAAACTCTGGAGGTGAGGCTGTCAATGCCATGGGTCATTTTAGGGGTGTGGATTAGAGTTGCATTTTCAGCTGTGCCTTAATCTTTGTTCAACTGTGTGTTAAGGGGAGACGCGGGTCGAAAAGTCGCGGTTTTCCGGAAAATTTTCGCTTTTTTTTTTTTTCGGCTGTATTGGCATCCTTGGACTATAATCTATTACTTCTGAAAATATCAAGCTGAAATTCGCACGAGAAATTATCAAAAATTGCTTCCAAGTGGGCAGCGGTGACGCGAGAAATGCGTGAAAGTCGCGAAAAACGGCGAAGTTCGCGGCGTCCTGTCGCGAAAACGACGCGTTGGCCGCCATTTGCAATCGTGCACGCATGCTGCGAAGGCCGTATCCTTCATAATCCACTAGTACCAGTCTCGTGCCTTCACGCAGAATAAACAAAAAACGAGAAAAACACGCGTACGTCACGCGTTTTGAATATCGCTGCACACAGCGCGAGGCCGCCATTGGACGGCGGTGCGCTCCACGCTCCTCCCCTCCTATCTCTCCGCAAAAAGAGCGAAGCCTCGACGTCGCGATCGAGTTTTTCTGCGTTTCTCTGCATTTTTGCGTCATGGCAAGCCCGAAGAAGTGCAGTTCAGATAATCGAAAGTTCAGAACTCGCCACAAGTATCGAGGGAAACGGCGTCGGACGCTTCGCAAAGCGACAGCGAACGACGATGTCGCCCCCGACCAACGCCTCGACGCTCCGACTTCGGATAGGCCTAACACCGTCACCGAACCCTGCGACAGTGGTTGTGAAATAGCCGCTGCCGTGGAATTCGTCAGTGCATCCCAAAGGAAGATTGGATTCTTCGAGAGTGAACGTAAACCGGTAGATGCTGCTACTGCGAACATGCTGCTTTGCGAAATCGATGCGCTGACGGCACTTGTGGCGGGTGCGCAATGCCCAACCTGCCGCGAACGGAAGCTCGGCGTGCGAGAGGCAGCTGGAAAGCGCAAAGGACTTTCGGCATTCCTCGAACTGTGCTGTCAAAATTCTGATTGCCCTGAATCTGCACTTTCGTTCACGCACACGTCGAGACGTACTGCTTCGGCCGGGGACCAAGGAACGAGCGCTCGTTTTGACAGCGGCAGCTCGCGTGACAGCTTTGCTGTAAACGTGAAGGCAGTTCTGGCAGCACGCGCTATAGGCGCAGGCCACGACCAACTTTCACGATTTTGTGCGATTCTTGGTCTTCCGAGCCCGATGCATCACAAGACATTCAACGGCATTTGCAAGAAGCTCCATGGTGCGGCGATGACGGCAGTGAGCAAAAACTTGCACCAGGCACGAAACATCACGAAGGACGCAGTCGGCGGCAGAGATGTGCCAGTCATGTTTGATGGCACCTGGCAGAAAAGAGGTCATAAAAGCCACAATGGAGTGGGCACAGTCGTGTCCCTGGACACGGGGCTCTGCCTCGATTTTGAAGTTTTTTCGAACTACTGCCATGCTTGCAGTATACACAGGGACCTTGGGGAGGATGAAGAGATATGGCGAGCTTTTCATCTTCCAGTTTGCCAAAAAAACACTGACTGCTCATCCCATGCAATGGAACCTGCGGCAGCTGTCAATATATGGCAGAGGACCTTGTCTTATGAAACTCCACTGCGATTCACCAGCTTCCTAAGTGATGGTGACAGCAAGGCCTACACTGCAGTCTGCGAGGCAAATGTATACTGTGACACCCCCATTGACAAAGAAGAGTGCACGAACCACGTTGCAAAGCGCTTGGAACTGCCCTACGGAAATTGGCAACGCCACTGCCACGAGGCGAAAAACTGAAAGATGCGACAATAATAAAACTACAAACATATTACAAGATCGCCATCACGAGCAACATGGACAGTGTCCGAAATATGTACACTGCCATATGGGCATCGTATTTTCATTGCTGCTCCAGTGATGGTGCCAGTAGCCACAACTTTTGCCCCGCGGGACCAAATTCGTGGTGCAAGCACAAGCGTGCGGAAGCACTGGGGGAGCCTGCACCACGCCACACCCCACTGTTGACGAAGGCTCAAGGATTGGCAATTATGCCTATCTACAAGCGCCTTACAGAGGAGAAAACTCCTTATTCGGTGGCCTTCATGGCAAGACACAGAATGCAGCCAAATCGCTGAACAACAAGATATGGCTGCTATGTCCAAAAACAAAGTTCGACTCCAGAACAACTGTGGAGACAGCGCTCTTGCTGTACTGGTACAACAAAGGCCACATGGGCTTGAAGAAGTGCTCGAAGGCATTGGAATTCTCCCCTCACAAGATCTGGTCACACATGGTGACCACTGTGACGTCATGCGCAATCAGGAAGATGCACCTGAAGCAAACTGCAGAGCGAGGGCCACCGTCGCAACACAGCGAAGAGAGCTCGTGTTGAGGACACGACCGCAAGAGCCGTGAAGGACCAAGCTATGGTGCAGGGGACTTCTAGACACTTGCAGTGCATTCAAGGCAGGTACTTTTCATTGTGCCCCAATTGATGCAAAAAGAATGATTTCCTAATAAATGCCAACTTTGCGAACTTTCAACTTGTTTTTCTCATTTTCATTTTTTCTGACAGTTTCACGTTTTCCGGGCAGCCTTTTAGAAACTTAATTCATTGTATAGTAACGAAACTTGGCACACTATTCTTTCTTCAACACATGCAGAATGCAAATATCTACTCTAAATTGCAATGCCTACCAGCATTAGTTGTGAAATATTAGCTTATTGTTTCAAGGGAGATTGAAAATAATAAGTCATTCAATACAATTTTTTTTTCTTGGTTCCAATATTCTGTGACATATCTATATAGATATTTGCACTTTTCATCCTAACAAGAGTCAATAAGATCAGACACAGTGCTTTTACTGAAAGTTTAGTACATAAAAGAGTGCCCGCAAAAATGTAACTTTTTGCTATTGTTTATGGCATAACTCAATATTATAGCAGCTACACAAAAAATGATTGCATATTTGAAATCTGCATGAAAAACTATACTAATAACAAACTTTTCAAGTCTCTATTACTAGAAATAAAAAAAAAAACTTTTTCGAGGAGCGTCTCCCCTTAATCTGTGTTGGAGATGCATGTAACAAAAGCCGAGAGCCTCAGCTGCATTTTTATTTTGGCTACCTTGGTGATCCTTAAGGCTTGTTCGAGAATGAAAAAGAAAAAAGTGCGAGGCAGGGAAAACTTTGTGCACCATTGTTTCCACACTTTCTGTATACCAGCAGATCTCTTTTGGCTATTTTGGGCACCTTTGGGGCAATTCAATTGCCTAGTTAAATATGTCCATCAGGTTTAGTTTATTATACATAGCGGAATGTTTATTTCTGTGTTTCTTATATCATTGTTCAGCCTACTGTTATAGTGCTCCTCTTACAAAAAAAACGTACATACATAGATTATCCACTGCTGTGCCTAGTTCACTTGCAGTAAAAGTTTTAGTTGCACCAAAGTTTTCCAAAAAATGTTAAATAAATTGTGTAATAAATTGAATAAATGATGAATAAATTGTTCGCAGGACAAAATTTCAGCACTGGATATGATATGACATGTCTTGCTGCTCTTTTTTCTTTTTGCCAAGTATCTATAGAGCGTTTCATTGTTGAGAGCTTCATCATCCTTGCTAGTGGATGTAGAGCGCTCAGTTGCGCAAGCCTGGCTTTCGTGCTCATTTGTATGACGCATGTATATACCTGATGCATTTCAGACATGGCTCAGTTCGTAAAGGCTCTGCAGGCATCGAAGGCTGCTAAGGAGGCGAAGTCCCCGAAGAAAGAAGAGAATATGGATGAAGACATGGGACTTGACTGAAAAAAGACCCATCTAAGCACCGTTTGCTCACTGCGACTTTTAGGGTCACCTTACTGATGGGAGACAGTAGCCAACCTTTGCAAAACCATCACTTCTTCCCCCTCCGTGCCGTTTTTCATCAGACATTTGTGTAAAAGTGCTTTACAAAGAAAGCAAAAAATAAATTATGTTGACACTTGGGACTTCATTGTACTCGCTTTACTGGACTGTCCATTCAAAACCAAATCTTCGTCAGAATTGCTAAGGCAGGTGACTGTCCCATGTCGTCGTGCCTACAGCTTTCTTCCTTCCTTGGTGGGAGTGGCCTTGCTTGAGTATAGATGGCAGACACCTTCATCTTAAAATGGACGATGGTCAAACTTTATATGCATATTTTTGCTAACATAACAACTCTGTGTAACTATGTGTATATTGCAATACATAGTCGTACAAAGAAAAATTATGCTGTTATGAACTTCGTTTTTGGGAATTGCGAATTATTTGCAAATGAGATTTTTTTATTGTTATCTGCTTTGTGATGACTGTTCGACTCTCCCTGGTGACCTAAAAACAAGTTGCGAGTGAATTTCTTTTGGAAAGTGGGTTTTCAGGAAGAGCCTAACTCTGTTCTGTCAGAGTTAAACTGCGTGAAAAACGTAAACATGGGAAAAAAATTAACAACACAGGCACGTTCTGCCAGTGAACTCACTGTATTGGGCATCACACATTTTGGGTGGGGTGTCCACAGCTCTATGTTACCATGGAATACATTCTCTCACAAAATTTCAGAGATGGTTTAGCGCACCATCAATTGAAAGGTGCTTATGAAGGCAATGCGCCAAATAGCCTAATACCGTGGGATGCTACAAAAACCTGCTCACCAGTGAACACTGTGAAAACCATTGTACTCTGGTTTGGAGCTATGTGGATGGTGAGACTCCAAATGCATGTGGCATTAGAGCTCGTGTGCCACCATACTGCAATCCTCTCAACCATGCTTCGAGCAAAAAAACTGTGCGCACATCGTCAACCTATCATTTGTCAAGGACGACGGCGCTTCCTAGCTGTGTCACGCATTAAAGAAAAATTATGCCAGTTGCACTCGCCATGAAGGCTGTAAGAACAGTAGAGCAGAGATTCGCCTGGCCTTCAGCGATACTCGCGTTAACGGGCTAGTGCGCGCTGGTGACTGTAAACACTGAGCAGGTATAGCCTGCTCAGTGTTTATGGCGGGAAAGGAAAACTGTTATTTGTGGCGCAGTGCCACCTTTTCCTAACCCTCGCATCCCCTGTCAACCCTCTTTCTATACTCTACATGGCTGTGCTATGCTATATTCTCCATTCTTTCCCTTACTCCTCAGCTGCACTTACCTTTTTACATCCCCTTGCCAACCGTGCTATACACGGCAGTGCTATGCTTTACCCTTTTCTGCTTTCCATCACTATTGCTTCCCTTTCCCACCATCCTGCTGTACTGTGCATGGCTATGCTATATATACATCTCTGTGCTATGCGTTGTTTTACCTGCATGGTGCCATAGATAGCATTTCTTTACTGTGTGGTGACATACTGGTGCCATGGAGTGAAAGACTGCTTTATGCCATTCTCCTTTCCTCCTCCTCACGCTCACTTGTCTTTCTCGTCTCCCGTTACACTATGTTATACATAGCTGTGATTTACTCATGCTTTTACCTGTCTGTTGCAAAGTGATATTAGATGAGAGCCGAGACCCTTAAAAAACGGCAACGCGCTGTGGTGCAGATGTCCAAAGCTGCATCCTCCCATTTTGCCACAGTTTGCACGCACGGGTCTTTTGTTGAAACACGTTTGATAGAGCTTCAATTGCTGCAATATGCGAGTGCATGTGTTGTCTCGTGGTTTTATTTCATATTGCGGGGGATATCCTTGAAGGGACACTAAAGACCAATATTAAGTCGATGTGGATTGCTGAAATAGCGGTCCAAGAACCTCGTAGTGCTGCTTTTGTGCCAAGCAAGGTATTATTTTGAAAAAAAATCACGTTTCAGTGGTATTCATTGCGTTAGCACACTTCCAAATTACCCGCCTCAAGTGGACACTTTCACGTCACTGTTTCCGTGCACAACGTTCCCCGGCTTTACTGCATGGCCGCCGACACTAGTAGCAGCACAGCGAAAGTAGTGGGAGCTACAGCAGCAACAACGGCCATTGAACAAATTTGTACCATGGCCTCCAAGATGGCAGGCGGGCTTGCTTCAACTTGATGGCATGACTTGTTCAGTTTAACCTGGCAAAAATGGAACTTTTAAATCACTCGCGCCATTCCCCATAGTCAACCTCCAAAGGATCTTTTGTCTATAAATCAACATAAACGGATAAAAAGCATTTTATTGCATCTCTTGATTAATGAAAGATTGTTGATTTAGTGCAGTTTGGTCGATTACTAGTGATTAATTGTAGGCGGTAACTCTGACATTATTGGAATCATATTGTGAATGTCCTACTTGTGGTGCATGTGTTGTTGTGTATTTAGCTTAATCTTTTGGCAAGTAGGGCACTGCTGTTGATAATAATGTTATTTTAAATGTTGCCATACATTGAGCTTTCACTCTCGCAAATTCTCATTTGCCTTAAATGTCCCTTTAAGAGCCGGAAAAAAAAAAAAGGTCACTCAGCATGTACTGCTGCCACCAAAATTGGATCAGTAGTTTTAGGATGACCTCCATAACATTTTAAAATGCTGGGCCTAAGTGAATGTTAGTATTTGCATGATTAATAAGTGTATTATGAGGATTACTCTGACGGGCACCACTATCGATAAATCATTAGTCATTGGTTTTATTGATTAGTGCTTTGTCATTATTTTGGAAGTCTGGCTTTAAACCTGTATGTACTGCCAATTTTCACTCGTAGTCTGCATTATGTGGGTTGATCATAAGGTTTTCAAAAACAAGCTGGTGAAATTTCTGCACATTTGGTCGAGCACATGATTTATAACGAGCATTTTTATAAGTACGCTAGCATCCCGAGAGTCGGGCGACGCTGCCGTGCTTGTGAGCCGTGACGTAACAAGCCGTTTTCTTTGCGAGTAAGTCTATTCCGGCCAACTGTATTATTTTGCAGTCAGCAGTGCGTACATTACAGCTTTCTTCAGCTCGGCATAAAAAAATCGGACGATTTTGGAGTGGCTGAAACTTCATAGAAGATGACAGCTTCACTCCATGAAGCACGTGATGTCACCCACGTCATGACAATAGCAGCCGCCGGCCGCTAGCGGAAATTATAGTCGATATCCCGGCTGCGGCGGCTGCATTTCCGATGGAGGCGGAAATGTTGTAGGCCCGTGTGCTCAGATTTGGGTGCAGGTTAAAGAACCCCAGGTGGTCTAAATTTCCGGAGCTCTCCACTACGGCGTCTCTCATAATCATATAGTGGTTTTGGGACGTTAAACCCCACATATCAATCAATCAAATTATAGTCGATGACTTTTAGACCTCATCTTGCAATTAAATATTTTTTTACAGTCCATTTTTCTCATACGTACAAGCACGATAGTCATTTTATTTCTTTATTTAGCTGAAAACCACAATTCGGTAGGTTACCGTGTCATGGCCCGTTTAAACTTCGTAGCACGTGGTCCGTGAATTCAGTCAACAAGGGCGCGTGGTCGTGAAGGCCTGAGCTAGTCTTGGTTCTTGTTACCTAAACCACCCTGTATGTGCCCCCTCCCGCCTCACACACACTGATGCACGCGTGCGCAGACGCACGCATACACAAAGATTTTGCGGAGCGTATTTGACTTCACCCTTCTCCAAAACATGCTATGTGCTGCAGCTGGTTTATAAACTTGGAGGACGCTTGAGCTTCGCGTTCAAGAGCTTAATCGGGCTCTGTTCGCAACCCTTTCTGAATCCGTAGCCTGGCTTCGCTTCTCGCTGGGCATCTCAACCGGCCACGAGGAAATGAAAATCTTGGACATGTCATTGGCCGTTTCAAACTACCCTAGAATGCCCGCAATCTACTGAAAGTGCAGTTCCGAAGTTTCCCACTACGCCATATTTCATCATCTTGCTAATTGATTGAGTAATATACCTCTTTGAGGTAACGCGGGCACCTGAGCAACTGCACCCTTTGTTGATGCTTTTGTTGATATTAGATGTCTTGGTTGAAACGACGTTGAAAGACTCAAGGCCTCGGAAGTGAACGAGCAGAGTGCAGACACATGCGATGATGACCACAGGGAGACAAATGGATGATGATGATTATGGTAATACACAGATGAGAAAAAAGCACATAACAAATGCCCACAATGCTTGAGTGCCTTTGTTGTGGGTGAACATCCAATTCGTGACAAAATCCACGTTTTGGGGCCTGGTTAGTGCAAATCAATGTGTAAGGAAATTGCAGTACATCACATCCGCTAATTTTTTGGGGGTGAAGCTCCTAAAGGCGTGGGTCTGTCCATCCCTTGTATGTATGTATGCATGTATGTATATATGTATGTATGTATGTATGTATGTATGTATGTATGTATGTATGTATGTATGTATGTATGTATGTATGTATGTGAACACCTATAGTTCCTCCTATGCCAACTGCCCACTACTTCGACCTTGCAAACATCCCACTAGGCCCAATCACCAATCCACCACTTCGTTGACCATAAAGCAAATACTGTTGAGAAGCAGCTGATATTAAATGCAAGATTGTCGTGTACTTGTATCCAGGTGGGCGTTAAAGAACCACAGATTGTCCCACTGTGTTTATCCTTTCTACGTGCCCGCCTATAGTTCACCTTTAAAAACTACCCACTACTTCGTCTTTGCAAACATCGCACTACTACACCCCATCATCTATCCACCACTTGACCGACCATAAAGCCGCTTTATTGAAGGGGGAATGGAAGCGAAGTATAGCTACACTTACGAATAATAAATTTCTTGTTGAAATATATGCAGTGTTTGTCACGTCTTTGACGATGTAGTGAGCGATATTCGTCGGATGTACACGGTTTAGCGATGAAATCCCTCTAGTGCTTCGCCCCACTTATCATCATTCACACCGTGGATATGCTGCGATTTTCTTTCATTCCCGAAAGAGGTGACCGAAGATTTTTAATATTGAATTATTTGCATGTCTGGATTTTTCACTCACCTAACGACAACACTGTTTCGCTCAGCAACTAACGCCACTGATTCCAACACCGGAATTTCTGCGAAACTAGAATTATTTTTTTCTTCAGCCGAGCTGTCTAAGGTGTAGCTTATTCTTAGCAGAGCATTCGCAGTTCCCAGCGCGTATATAAGTTTCCTATAAATATGTCACAGGCATAGTACAAGCCCCACTACTTGCCACTTGTTCACTAAAAGGAGTCCGTGCACAAAATCGTATGTGTCCACGGGGAGTGGAACAAAGAGACAGTCACAGAGAGAAAGAAATACTGTGGAAGACAATGGGTTTCAAAAGCAGGAAAAACCTGTCTGGCCTTGCTTGTACCTGTGCAGACCATGCCTAACTATGCGATCCCAGCAGCTATGCTGAGGTGGTGGGATTGATTATTCAAGATGAAAGCTAGAATGGGTAAAGCAAGTAGGTGCATCTCTATCTCAGTACTCCAATGATCCTTGCCATCGTGACAGTAAATCAGCTGATTCAATTGTTTTCGACACTTCCAGCTTCATCCCGTCCTGTGCGGCTAACAAAGACTCTTCGCCAGGGCCCTGAAGGCGATTGCGGCCAGATGATTACCTGGAATGAGGGACCCTCCCACCTATACGGTGACCCCAAGCGCCTGAGCTCAAGAACACTGTTACAGTAGCGTTTATTTCATCATCATCATCATCACCACCACCATTATCTGGTGTGCTCATATGTACCCTGCACACCAAGAAGAATATGTAGAAGAAGAATCGTAGCAGAGCTCGAGTTTTCCGGAAGTGCTTGGTTATAGCCACAGGAACGTCTGCTCTGCGGTATTTGACTACATAATTGAAACAAAGCGATTGCCATGTTAAAGTGCCTTTATATATATATATATATATATATATATATATATATATATATATATATATATATATATATATATATATATATATATTCGCGTTATTCGAAGGTCGTAGGTTCGGTTCCTGCTCACGACTGGTTATTTTTTCATCCACTTTTCTTTCTTCTTATTTACATTCCATCGGTTCTAATAACTTCCCCTGTACATTCCTTGGCATTACTGTCTGTTAGATATCATTAATATTGTGTTAAAACACGGAAAAACGAGCCCTTAGGTATACACTTCTTTCGCTTATATATATGTATATATATATATATATATATATATATATATATATATAATCATTCGTTGTAGACCCACCGTTACCTCTGTCTCAAATCGCATCTGATAGCCTGCATCGAACTCTGCTCAGATATACTCCTTTTTCGATTTTTGGCTTTTCTTTCTATATAATTTTTTTCCAGTCCAGAATTACTTTGTGTTTGTGAAACCATAAGCCTTTTACTTAAAAATCCTGCAGCCTGGTTCTTGGCCGATCCCCCTTTGTGGATGTGCGCCAGAGTACCAAGGATCATCATCAAGTGCTGAGTACAAATTAAGACCTCTTATATTGCTAGAAAGGCAAGCTCTGCGGCTGTTCCTTCGGCTACCTAGGTGTGTCGCGAATAGCGTGCTTTATTTGGAAGCTCGAATCATTCTACTTGATGCTAGATTTTGACAGCTTACCGTGCAAACATTTTTAAAACTCTACGATGCGCCCCTCTCCTGTTCACAGACAGTTTTCATCAAATATCCAGTTTCTTTCTTTAAGCGCCCATGGTGTCGTTATCAAAGACCCCAAGTCATTTTCGTCGAGTCTATTATCAAATTTTCACGTTTCCATCCAGCATTTCTCTCCCCAAGCCCTATGCTCGGTGCCAGCTGACTTAAATTTCGATGACATTTTTCCGAAAAATGTCAAGTTGCTTCCAAAGCATGTTTTGGAGGGCCTCCTTCAAGACCATCTCAGTCATTTTCCCAATTATGTAGTAATCTCGACGGATGCAACGCAAAATCTTCAGAAGGCGGAGGAAGGTATTTTTTCTCATCAGCTTAATTGGTCTTTTGCACTCCGATTGCCTGACTTGACACCAATTTATCTCGCAGAATTTCTGGCAATTACATTGGCTCTACGAAAACGAAATTCTCAGCAATCAAAAGCTATTACTATTTCGGATGCTTTGTCTGTTTGTACACATATAACGTCCGCAAAGCAGTCTCCTCTTCTCAGGATATTTTGGTCTCCCGTACCACGTAGCCTATCAGAAGTTCGGTTTATTTGGGTCCCCGGTCATGCTGGAATTGTACTAAATGAAATTGCTAATTCGCTCGCTTCGGCATCTTTAAATTTTCCGGTGGTGCAAGTAGCTCCACAGTTTCCTTTTATTACTGCCGAACGATTCAAACGCCTGTTAATCTTAAAAATCAACGAAACATCACTCCTGCAATTTGAAAATTTCGGCACCTGCAATTCACATGGAACACCGTAAAACGCCTTTCCCGTCAATGTGAGGTGACCCTCACAAGTTTTCGCTATAGAGTTCCTCGGTTAAATTTTTATCTCCACAAATCAGCTAGGATTTTCATTAACAAACCTATGCGCAGTTTGCAATGAACCGGAAACAATAGATCACTTTCTTTTCACATGCCGCCGCTTCGCCTCACTGCGCCGAATAATTCTTGAGAGACCTATTGGTATGCTCGGATTGCCAGTTCATACATCCACCCTTTTATCGCTTGGAGCTAGTCAGTTGGGTGTAGGCCGCAGTGCTGTTCTGTCAGCGCTACACAAATTCATTCAGGCAACCGGAAGGATACGCTGCTAGTCAAGTCAAGTCAAGATCCTTGACGATGTAGCGGCAGCGCATACCCACGCTGGGGGCTTGGCCAAGAACCGGATAGTTTTCATGAATTTCTTGTTTAATAACAGATTAAAATTAATCTGTTTACGAGTCATAAAAGAAAGATGCAACAAGACAAATTTGATGGTTGAATTGTAAATTATCTGTAGTGTAATGCAATAAAGCGTCGTATTTGATTTATTATGAATTTGGAAATTTCAAAATCTACCGAACAATGATTTCAACACTTAAACCTCTTTGAACTTTTGACGAACTCCTGCAATGCGTCAACCATCTTCCCGTCGCTGTGGCCTAGACACAAAGCCCCGAAATAAAGCACATTTTCAGTATTTAAATCTATTCTGAGAAGGTGGCAAACGGCTCCTAAAGTGTTTTTACGTAAGACAGAGAATCTATTACAATAAATGAGATAATGTTCAGTTGACTCATTTACTCCACAAACAGGACAATGAGGGGAGGCTGCCAGACCAGCTTTGTGTAAATATAAATTCAGCTGTGGAATTTGACAGCGCAGTCTAGTAATTGCGACTTCCGTTCCTCGCATTTAACATATTTTACTGTTCCAATGGTATAACAAGTGCTTGAATTCTGGTGTGGCTGTTAGTGAAGGTGTAAAAAATTCCTATAACAGTAGTTATAGCGCCTATAAAAAATTTCGATGCCGGCTGCTAGTGGTGCTGCCAGATATATCCAATTATTTATCCCCCTTCTTCATTCTTGCTAATTTGTTTTATATTTTCTGGTTTATCGAATTCTGCACTTTTTCACGTTTTTTTTCAAAGAAACATTATTATTATTCTTATCTAATTTCTCTCTTTTTTAGCAAGCGTTGTATAAAAAATTTTCATTATATGGTACAGTGTGGCCAATACCCCTTGTGGGTATGAGCCGAGATCTTCTAGGCGACAAGACAAGACAAGCTCGAGTTCACGCGAAGTAATGCGAAGAAACAAAAAAAAAGAAAAACGCCTAACACTCGGTCAATCCCCTGCATTGGGTAAGAGCCATGCGAAGAGGAGAAGAAGGAGTGCACGCGCTCCGGTGTGCCATTGGGCGCTGTCACCAAATCTGTTTTCGGCGACATATATATTTACCTGCACCGCGCACTCATGGACCTCCCCATGAATCTACACGACGATGAACTAGGCCCAGCCTCCGGCCTCCAATCGAAGATACCGAGTCCTGCTCCGCGGCTTCCAGCTCAAAGCACAGCGACTCTGCAGGCCGCGCCACGCTGGCCTAACCGTGCTGCTCTCGAAACTGCTTCGGTAGAAGACGCGGGCGAGCAGCGTTCCGAGACTTCGCGTTGTTGTCAGAAGCGTGCGAAACTGGCAGTCGTTGACCGACATGGCAGCTCTCCTGTCCCTGGGCAGCGAACTCGTTCTGCTGCTGCTGCTGGGCAGTCCACAGTAAAAAACATATTTAGCCCTCCAGGTCCGATGCAGGCGGCCATGGGTGACTCAACTTACCTCGCCGTCGAAACCATGAGCAGGCCCTCGCGACGTCATTCACGGACGGGACCCGCAATTTCCGTGAGGAAGCCACCTTCAAAAGGTGCCTCTAAAAAGGAATTGAACATAGTCATCGAGTTGCCAAAGAACCTTGCCAGACCGTTGCGTCATCAGAGCGGTACGAAAGGAACCGTCCATGGTACATCGACGCCGAACCTTCCTTCTGTACCGGCTGCCAGGATGCCACAGGCGGCAACCGAAACAACCGTAGGTGTCGGCGACCTTTCATCTGCGGTGAATACTGCGGCAGCTGGCGGCAGTGCCATTCAACCGCCAGGGGAGTCGTCCGTTTTGAGGAGGAGCTTGACGACTGTCGGAACCATCGTGAGCCGTGTTTTCGTGAGAGACTCGGGCCGCCACCAGGAGACGTCGATGGGCACGGCAGAGACGGCTTCCAACACGCGCGGACGCAGTCAGCGCGAGATATACGTGGATATAGGATTGCGCCCACCGCCTAAATCAGCTGCTTCGGATAGGCCTATCGCCGCACCGACGACATTGCAGGATAGGGATGGCTCCCTACTTAATAATACGTCCGAGGCGCCTAAGTCATGGTCACTGAAACATGTCGTGACCGTGAAGTCCCCCAGAAAACGCCCTCGGGAGGGCATGAAGGGCGAGGAACGTGGCAAGATAAAGCGTCTACTGGAGATGACAGCAGCCGAAAGGCCAATGAAAGCACCGTACTCATGGCAACAACCATTTGCGGAGTTTACAGCGACACGGCGAGCAGAGTCAGAAGAGTTCGTTACTGTTCCCCAGGTGACGAAGAAGGAATCTCGCAAAGACACTGCCACAGCCAAGCGTCGTTCTTCGGCGCCACAAGTCGCATCAACCATGTCAACACTAGAGGAAGATGCATTCCGCGGAACGAAGGCAAGGGTAGCGAGGCGTGCTTCCTCCTTCGTTGGCAAGGAAAGAAAGAAGGAACCGAAAGAAGCGAAGGACTCAGAAAAACACGATGATGTCCACTTCGAGGAACTGCCTGCAACGGACGCCCGCAAGTCTTCAGTGGCGTCGCTACCGGAGAGTTCGTTGATAAGGAAGCGATCAGTGGACCGTATTGGCGAAGTTCTGGACGAGTATACCAAAGGCAACCTGAAGAAGGATGACAGGGACTCGATGAAAGAACTTGTATTTCCCAAGTTTCTTCCAGAAGAAACGAGAGAAGCTGTGATGGATAAAGACAGAAAAACGGAGGTCAAGAAAGATGCTGTAAGAAGGGAAAGTGTCTCACCTACATCACCTGTAATTCCTACATCTTCGGCTTCTCCAGAAGCGGCAAAAGACGTGCCAACTACGGAAGATAAGAAAAAGAGGAAGGAGCGAAGAAAGTCTTCGTTGATGACAAGCGGCGCTCTCACGTATTCAGCTATTAAAGATATTTCAACAAAAGAAACGACTGATGGCAGGAAAGGCAAAAAGAGCGCGAAGCAAAGCGGCTCACATGCATCTGTAGAAGCAGCGAAAGAGACGTCAACTAAGGAAGCTAAGAAAAAAGGCAAGGAGAGAAGAAAGTATTCGATGAAAGACAGCGCTCCTATGTTTTCAGGAATTAAAGAAGTTTCAGCGGGAGAAACAACAAAGACCAAGAAAAGGAAAGGAACGACTTCAAGAAAGCAAAGCGCTGCGGCTACATCTCTAGAAGCGGCGAAAAAGGCAAGTGGACAAACAAAAGAAGAAAATACTAGACGCGACAAATTGCCCGGTGAACTATTCAGGTCCGACGCAAGACCCGTCGACATGGCAGGAAAACAAAAAGCCACTGATGCAGCAACGAAGGAGAAAGTGGCCCCGGTTATTAGTGGCGATCAAAGAGAAACGTCACAAATAGCCCCCACATCCGATTTACCCGAGGAGGGCAATCGAAAAGGGAGCAAAGTATCTATAGAAGTGGCCGCTGCTAGCAAGAACGCCAACTCCGAGAAACTCGCAGGAGCCGGTGGTTTGCGACACGAAGGCCACGTAAAGAAGGTCACGATGAATGACAAGGCTAGCCTGATGCACCAAACGACTGAAGGGGAGAAACCGACGGGACATTTAGAGAAAGGAATGACTGATGACCGGCATGGTGCACCGAAAAGCAGCTTGGGAAAGGCTGAAAATTTCGCGGGACCAGAAAAGATTCCAAAGAAAAGCGTCCTAAAGAAGACGAAGGGCCAAGCGTGTGAAGGAGGCAAAGCGATCGACTACTTGGCTGAAGGTAGAGATCTTGCCTCGGAGGGCGTGCTGCAGTCCTGTCTGAAAAATTCAAAAATGGCAGCAGCATTGAGACAGGGCGCTGAACCTGCCAAAGACGATGAAGAGGAAGAAGAGGCTAAGGCAGCATGGCGGGCGATGATGCCCCGAAAGGACTCTATTGCTGTTCACCGCGTCACGCAGAAAAAGCACGAAAGACAAGGACTGGTTGCCGAGGAAGAGCCACAGGTGTTGCAGCTAGGAAAGCATCGGCCGTCACCAGTTCATAAAACCGAAACACGACCAATTGCCGAAGGGGAGCCAGTGGTGGTTCAGTTAGCAAAGCAGGGACTGTCACCAGATCAGAAAAGCGAACATTGGCCGGAAAAGGCAAATAAACCAGCAGCACTGCTGCCGCAGTGTGCTGCATTTGCCAGAGGTGGCGATGAGGAAGAGGAGGCGTCGCGATGGGAGATGATGCGCAGGAAAGACTCTATTGCTGTTCATCGTACTGCACAGAAACATAAAGGAAGAGAACCGGTTGCCGAAGGCGAGCCAGCGGTGTTGCTGTTAGGAAGGCGTGGCCACTCACCTGCAGCTCAAATGACGAAAATACAGCGGCCAATGGATGCTGCGCCGGCGCACAATGCAGGAATACTTGCGGATACCGGTCTCTCGCCGCCATCCTCCGGCCAGTCACGACAGAAAGGCCGGCACAGGGGGAGGAACCGCGTAGCGCGTGGCGCCACTCCAAAAGAGCAAACGCGGTCTGACAGCATCCTACGAATTCCAGAAGGCCGCCTTGATGCCGCATTACCACGTGCCATCCCTGTACCACAAGGTGGGCCCTTGTCTCCGACTTTGCAATCGCGGAACCTTTTGCCTATGATGCATTCGCCTGATATGTCATCGCCACAAGCCGTCGCTGTGCTGTGTGGCGAGAATTTGTTTCCGACTGCGCGATTTGAGACCCTTTCGCCTGTGATGCATTCGCCTTACATGTCATCGCCACGAGAGAACCTTTCGCCTGATATGCACTCGCCTGTCATGACTGCGGGAAGTACGGTGCCGAGGCACTTAGGACCCGGCGGTGTGCACGGTGGCATGCCGATGGGGCCGATGCCACCTATGGGCATGATAGACATGCGAGGACGTATGCCGCGGCGTCGCATGCGCTGGCGGGGTCGTCAACGTAAGGGCCCGTACGCCGTCGGTGACTCTGCCTCCAAGGAGATTGAGCCCGACAAGGTAAAGTTCTCTCGCATCAAGATGTCCCCCAAAACGCAACAGGCGGTAGCACCTCCAGTGCTGCACTCTCCGATTTTCGATGCTGGATCTCCTACAAGCTCACCCAAAGGAGGAAGTCCAGCCTCTAGCATGATATCACATGCGACTCCGGCAATGAAGAAAGATGGGAGAAAGAGTCAGCCGCGCGACAGTCCCATGGAGGTATTGCCCAAACAAGGCGACGCTCCTAGGAGGAGTTCGGGCTACATCTCGCCGATCGCTGACAAGATTGCGCCAACGGCGAACGGCACGGTGTCTCCGAAAAGGAAGCGGTCGCGTAAGAAAAGAAAAGGTGTGCTGAAGACATCGCGCTCCAACCTGAAAGAGAAAGGCGGCGCGATGACAGTGCAGGAGTTGCTGAAAGAGATTAAACAGAGAAAGTCGGCACAAGGGACTGTTGCCGAAAAGGGCCCCAAAACTGGCAAGAGCGAGCGCAGGTCCCCGGAAAGGAAGAAAGAGAAGGCGAAAAAGAAAGAGGAGAAGACGAAAGTGATGAAGAAGACAGCCGACACGCAGACTTCATTCCTTTTTTCTGAACCAGAGACTCCGGCCGTCATGCTCGAGAGCGGAGATCGAGGCTTCTGCGATTTTCGCTTCACTGTTGCCCTGGACAGAGTCGTCCGAGGTACCTTGTCACGCAACGAGTTCATCGGGCAGCAGGACATCGGGCAGATGCACAGTCCGCATGAAGCCATCGTTGCTTACTCCAGTAAGAGAAACGCGAGGGCGAGGATTGCGCAATCGGAAGTGCTCGGTTCGTTAGAAGCGCCAACGCCTAGACCAGATGCTGATGACATACCTTCAGAATCGCTGCAACCTCAGTCCGACCAAAAGGCAAATATATCGAATCCACGGAGTCCCGGTATCACTGCCACCGAAAGTAAAGAAACAGCGCCCGAACAGACGAAGAAGAAGGGCGATAAACGATCGCATAAGAGCAAGAAGCAGCGCGAGTCCAAGTCTAAGCGCAAAATCAAGCGCACGCCCAATAATGCGCGTTCGATGCCGGTTCTTTTCCGAGGGCTCCCGTCCGGGACACGGAGTGACGTAAGGGCTGCGCTTTTTGACGTCACGTCAAGAACGGCAAGTACGCAAAATGATGTGCCCAGCTCCCAAGCGGGACAGCTATCGTCTCGAGCGTTCTCGTGGACAAGAAAAGCGACGCGATCGACCAGTGTTGACGACGAACGCAAGCTGCTCGATGCCGGCACCGAAGCGCAACTCGCCGTTGCCAGCGGCAGACATGGCACCAGTTCTCGTCATATAGCAACCCTTACTACGCGCTTGACCGAATCCATCAATCCACTCTACGAAATTGGCGGGGATGAACCCAGCGTTAAGGGAAAAAGAGGACAGAGCGCGGTTTTGCCACAAAAGGTGCTGCATTATTGGCCGCCTTTGGATTCTACCACGTTCACGGTTGATCCAGTATTGCCCGAGTCGCCGCTCAAGGAAGCGAGTACTGCTGCCGAAGAAAGACCCGTAACGCAGATGACTGTTTCTCTAGCGAAACAAAAGAAGAAAATGGAATCTCCTGCTGATTTTACTTCCGTGGCAGAGACGACTACTTCGTCTTCGGAATTTGAGGAAGTGGTCTCTCCCGCGAACGCGGGAGTTCGAAAGAAGGAGAAAAACTTCGGTGGTTCACATTCAAGTTCGAGGCGAGACGCAACACGAGATGGAGCAGTTCTGCCACGAAAACTTGACAGCAAGTCTCGCAATCGGTCGGAGCATGGCAGACGAAACGAAAAGCACGGGAGGTACAAGAGTCGCAACGGAGAGGCGCGTTCGAAAAGAGGACAGCATGGAAACAGACATTCTAAACAAAATGGGCGAGACGGGCGCAGTCCTGATCAGAAGGACCCAGGCAAAAGCGCTTCAAAAAAGGGCAGCCCCGAAGCCAGAAGCACCAATCGATTAGTTGATGATGCAAACAATCCTGACAACGGAAGTCTAGGGAAGAAAAAATTGAAATTAGATGACGATGGCAACGAAAGTCAGAAGCGGAATAGCCGAATAAGCAAGATGAAGAGCAGCAGCAAGCAGGTCAGTGCACTCCAGGGAACACAAGATGCGAGAGGTTCTGACCGCAAACGCAGAAGCCCGCAAAGCAAGAGTTGGGCTTTCCAAATGTTGGGAAACAAAGGCAGTGGGAAGCAAGGTAGTAGTTTTCCCACCACCAGTAATGACATGAGGAGAAGAAATAGGCAGTTGACCAGTGCGGGCGTGAAATCATCTAAGAGGCCTGAAAACGGTCGTTTTGTGAATAAAAGTATAGAAAGGGAAATCGTGGTGGGCGCATCCAGAACCACCGTGTCGAAAACGACATCCGAGCTCGAGTTTGAAGTTGAGACACCATGTATTGAAGACGGTCTAACGAGTCATTTGTCTGCAAGTAGATCAGACACTAGTGTTTCCACGTCTCGGCGCCGGCATCGATCAACCAGAGACAGACGGCAGAGACGGTCCGACAACAGGCGCGGTGAACGCAGGAAGAACGAACGAAAGGGCAGAAAAAGAGTGAACCTTGTCCGATCTTCCCCGCGGTCCGGAAATGGTAGCAGAGAGCAGCCAGACGTGAAAGCTCGTAGCATTGACCGGATCGTGGAAAGTGACCTTCAACAATCGCAGGGTTACATGTGTTGGTTCCTCGTTGCGGGTGCTTCCCTGACACTATTAATGCTGTTCGGTTTTCTCGTGCTATATTTCGCATTATCACCGCCATCGCCATTTCAGCACAACGGTGAAACCGAAACGCAGACCTACACGTTACCGGTGCGAACTACTGATGACTACACAAAGGTAGACCCTGAGGTGACACGTATAGTTCACTACTGCGACACGGCGTTCTGTTCTCAAGAAGCTCGCTACGTAGAGTCACTCGTCACGTCCAACCAATCACCGTGCGTCAGTTTTTACGAGCACGTCTGCAACAAGTGGCTTAGCCAGCAGGCGAAACACCCCACGGGTTCCGAGTCATCGCTCTCACAAGACTCCATCCTGCAGCGTTCCTTGGCCCGCCAGCTGCTCTCCTTGATTCAAGACTCGACCGAACCAGATTTACAAACAGCGGCGAAGCTGTACTCGTCATGCGCTGTCGTTAGACATGGTAACATGAGCTTGGATGATAGGTTTGCTCTGGAGATCATGTTCGAACGTTGGGAAATCCGCTCATGGCCACGCACTGGCCACAAAAATTTATCGAACCTTAGTGTCTGGCGCTTTGCCGCAGAGCTTGTTCGTGATTTAGACCTTGCAACTCTCTTCATGGTCACGGTTGGTGTCGATCCCGATGACATGGAAGCGACGATATTGGAGTTGGACTCACTCCGGTCGCTCTTTAGTGACAATTACCACGTGTTCGAGCACGAGGCTAAAGTTTACGGGGATGCCATCCATGAAATCATCTCATCGCTTAATGCTACGACCTCTATCAACGTCGACGACTTCACCAACCGGCTAGTAAAGGTATCGGGCGTCCTTAGATCAGCCACACTTCAATCCGAAGCTGAGGAAGAGTTCGAAGTGCTCAGATTGAGAGACCTAGACAATGGCGTAAGACACTTCATCGAAACGCTCCTCGCCAATGTGGCGGATAGCGTGCAAGACAGCTCGATGAAGGTGACTGCAAAGTCTCCAAAATACGTTCGCACCAATCTACCACACGCGCTGCTCTCAGTGCCTTTTCTGGACGCGCTTAACTACATGGGCTTTCTAGTTCTGGCCCGCATGGCTCCATTTCTTCCGGAACAACTTCAAGCACTGCGGACGCTGTTCGCCAAAAGCATTGTCGGCCACACTGTTGCCGGCCTTACGGACACTGCTGGACTGTGCCTTTGGCTGGTGGACCACTCGCTTCCTGGCTGCTTCTCAAAGGCCTCACACAAGTGGTTACAGCGGGAGGGGCACCAAGATGGTCTGAAGCAGTGGATTGACCATCTAGAATCCGTGTTCCTCGCACACGTTCCAGACTTTGCCTGGATGAGTCAACTGTCCGCGCTCCTTGTCCGCTACCGCTTCAAGCGACGTCCGGTGACGCAATTCGGTGGCGGGCCCTTTCAAGACGAGGGCGCTTGTGCACCGGAAGTCTCGTTCAACGCAACAGTGGACCATCCGTTACGCTTCTACCTCGATGTGTCTACGCACCGACCCGAAAGAAGGCTGCACGGCCTGCTGTCCAACAGCACCGCTCTGCGCTGGCAGGGTGGTGTTTATTCTGCTTCCGAGCTGCGCACCGAGGTCACGTTCGATCATGCTTTACACAAGGTGCACGTTCCCGCCGCCCTTTTCAATCTCTCGGTGCCCATTAACAGCTCCTTCTTCGTCTTCCAGCTGGCTCGCGTCGCCGTACGTTTCTACCGGGGACTTGTCCAAGCACTCTACGAGAACCCGTCAGAGCGTGAGATCCCGCTGAGATTCACGGATGAGTCACGTCGTCGGGTGAGCGAACTGGCCTCCTGCTTCGCGGACGACGCCCAGCGCAGTTCTCCCGACGTCAGGGGCCTGTGGAGTCCGCAGCGCTCTTATGGGCGCTGGTATTCCGTGGGGAAGCCGCTACTGGACCAGACCTCCGCGTTGCTGCTCGCCTTGAAGGCTTTTGATGAATCGCTGCACGTGAGACGCATCTGGAAGGCTCATGACCGACTCGCTGATCTGCCCGTCAAGACGGCGCAGAGGTTGTTCTTTGTCTATTTGGCCTTGGACAACTGCGAGCCGACGCGGACGGTCGAGGGGGAAGGCATACCGGCGCGGCTCCGCGTCAACCTGCCTCTGCGGCACGTACCCCAGTTTGCCGAAGCGTTCAACTGCAGTCCCGTAGACCACATGGCGATGTCCCCTGGTATGTGGTGCAACGTCCTTCGAAGCGGCGCTGTTCAGATCGCACCGACTGCTGAACGTGGGCGGCGTGCAACTCCCGTCATGACGCACTTCGGGCCTCTCGATGGTCCCAGCGACGGAGGCCCTCTTGTTTGAAGTTGCGACGCAGCGAGAACACGTCCTGTGTGCGTCCTGCCAAAATGTCTGCGGCTTGAAAGGCGGGGTATATATTTATAGTGAGAAGCACCGCTTTCGAAGGATGTGCGCGGGTCATTTGTGACCCTCCAATGTTTATAGTACCTATATTTTTGCGTATTCGTATTCAGCTGGTTTCCTTGTTTAAGCTTAGTATGTTTGATGTACACGAAATATTATTGTGCTTGTGAAGATGTTTCCTACTGTGCTTCTGTGAATATTTACTTCTTATGTATATTTCGCGATTGTTTTTCTCTCAGCGTGTTCATCGCAATCAGACAGTAAAGAAGCGTAACCTTGATAAGCAGTGTCGTACCAACTTCCGCATGCGGGGTAGGGGGGAGAAAAAGGCCATAAATTTGTCGGCCATAGTTTTATTGACGTTTCGCTCGGGGTCCGAGCTTCATCATAATGAAGTGTGTAGCAACATTGCCGTAATATATACATGTCCATATCAAGCAAAGTAAGGATACGCTAACCACAACTGATATATAAACGTCATCGATGAAAATGTGCGTGAACAGCTCAAGAGAATCGCTGATGCAAATGATACAATAGCGATGCTAAAAGTATACACATGTTCAAAAAAGTAAAACCGGAAAGCTAAAAGCACTAAAATACAAAGGCACAAAAACTTCACAGTTCAATGGACCAGGGGTGCAGCCAGAAACTTTTTTCGGTAGGTGTTCACACCGACCCTACTAGGGGGGGGGGGGGGGGCACAAACATCAGTTTTCTCCTGTGACGTCACTATCGGCGGTAGTTTAAAGAGATAGTGTACACGAATATCAAGTCATTGGATTCCCCCTCTCCCCAAGCCTATGTTTGCGAAGAGAGTAAGTAAAAGTACTGCAAAAATGATTGATATTTGGGGTGTAACGTCACGCAACCACCATATGATTATGAGAAACTCCGTAGTGGAGGGCTCTGGAAATTTTGACCACCTGGGGTTCTTTAACGTACACCCGATTATGAGCACATGGGCTTACAGGATTTTCGCCTCCATCGAAAATGCAGCCGCTGCAGCCGGAATTCGATGCCGAGACCTGCGGGTCAGCAGCCGAGTACCTTAGCCACTAGACCACGGTGGTGGGGCAGTGCTGTAAGAAGTACTGTAAAATACAGTAAACGACAGGTACAGTGACTGTTTGGAGCAACGGCTTCTCATCGAACTATTGAATGGTCTAGTCTTTGAAAACGCATTATTGCGATGACTCACCCGATCGGAGAAGACATTGTTAATCTCTGTTAAGCGTAGATGGCATAGTTTTCGTCCGGGCGAAGTGCGTTTCGGAGGTCAAGGACGGTTCCGCTTACAAGAAATGAGAGGCGTACGCAGCATGTATTTGTAGATTCATAATTACACTTTGGTTTTGCTTAATTTGCTGAACAAATTTCTAACTGTCAATGTCTGTGACTGCATGATATGGGAATTATTTTTATGTTAAATTCTATATGTCAATCAGCCCAGATGCAGTGGTAGCTTTTAGTCATATTTTTTTTACTTTGCTGCGCGGATCCACACATGCTTGCGATACGCAATAAGTATTTTTTAAAGAAATACTGCACGTTGGCAACACAACTTTGCACATGTTATTTTTTGGGAAGACTTTCAGTTGCACTGTGACTTTTGATGGCAATGAAGTACTGCAATCGCAGAGGTTTTATCGTACAATCTGCAATGGTAGAGTAATAATTGATGAGAAATTTTCACTTGGTATTATTTAAAGTGCACGTGCGACTGGATTATACCTCTACTCACATAAAAGTAGATTGTTCGCTGCGTATGTGCGCTTAAACACTTAAGTACGCGCAAAAAAAGCGGAATATGTTTTTGTTTTTTTGTGGCTTTCGTCACTCGGCTCCCTAAAACATTGCGTTACGTCAAGGTGTCTTCCGTTGTTTGCAAGCGTGCTGCCGACATTTGCCTTTACGTCAACAGATTTGGAACTGTACAGAGTATTTCACCGCGCAGCACACGTGAATTCATGTTTCCAGCACTTACACCAGCACGAACAGGAGCAGCCTCGAAGCACACAAAATCTTAAGTGATCAGTTCACCAGTGATGATGAAGGAATGAACTCCCGAGTTGTTCAGGTCATAACCATACTCCATTTTTCAGAACACGTGAACTCGGACGAGAGCTGCCAGCGCATACAGCCCGATTTTACTTACGTTGCACTGTGCACCGTCCATGCCTGTTGGTTGTCTGTTTCAGGCATTGTGATTCCAGTCGCTGGAGTTTCACTGCTGCCATCAACTCCTTCGCATTTATTCACGTTTGTGATATTTCATCACAACGTGACAGAAACTACCTGCATTCCATAAGGGGGCAATCACAAACATGAGACGTCTCACGCACAGAGTAAGATACTGGGGGAGCGTGGCCATACCGGTACCTTAAGGGAAGCAGAGGAACTGTATACCCGTGAAACTTTTCGCCAGGCGAGAAACGAGCGCTAGTGTTGAAGGAGGAACTTCACGAGCCGACATGTATCATCGCTAAAGTTCTCGTTTCTCGCATTCAGAGTCAATGCCCGAACTTTGCTAAGAACTTCGCTTCTTAGCAATGCGAATGCATTCCTTTGAAATACGCTGGCTACACGTATTGCTGGGTAGTTCGTGTCCTGGGTTGATCAGCGCCCTTCTATGAGACACGATGGTCGCGCCAAAACGCCGTACGCTATAACGCTTGATGATTATTTCCTGAAAGGCGACGCTGCTCCCAGTGCACATTTGACAACTGGCGAAAACTAGGATGCCGTTTGCCACAGGTAGACGGACTGGCCAGTGGCTAGCATTGGAGAGTACATAAGGCTTTCAGTATTTTTGGTCTTTTCTGGACTTTTTAATAGGCCAGTTCAATGAGCGCTTTGAAAGGCATCGGCACACCTTGAAGACGCCTTCTTCCCTTCTGCCACAGAATATTCCCGAATCTGCCACTCTTCCCACCACCGAGAAGTTCGCAGACGTGTACTCGAACATGATCTCCACTTCGGCATTGCAATTGCAAGGAGAGTTGGCAGTGTTGGCTGCGATGGAAGCGGTTGCCAATTGCCCAGAGGTGTTCTTCCGAAACGTGCACCATCTTCTAAAGATTCTGCCAACTTTGCTGGGGAGCACAGCTGAAGCAGAACGCTCTTTTTCATCGCTGAGACGCATAAAGTTGCACCTGAGATCTACAACAACAAACGAAAGATTGTTATGCATCGCTCTCTGAACATCCACCGTAACTGAATACAAGTCCACCCGGAAGACATACTCTCTGTTTTTTACCGGAAACGTAGACGGCTTAAGCTGAATGTGTGTGTATTATTGATCATAAGTGCCTGCTTAAAATCAAGGAAGAACGTTAACTGAAGTTGTTCTTGGATTGAGATTTTCTCAAACACAGTAAAAACATAGTTGTTAATGATCAATTGATGGAGTTAAACATCCTAAAACCACAATATTATTACGAGAGACGCCGTAGTTGGCTGCTCCGGAAATTTTACCGCTTTGGTTCTTTAAAATGCACCTAAATCGAAATGCATGGGCCTCAGGCACTTTCGCCTACATCAAAAATACGACAGGGACTCGACCCCGCTACCTGCAGGTCAGCAATAGCCACTGGATTACCCAGGCGGGAGTAAAAAAGACGATTTCGGTATAAATCAGTACGCGGTATACTTTTCATCTGGCTGTAAGGGAGCAAATTCCACTGTATAATACCCTTGTCACACGGCCACCACCAAACTTCGTTGAACACCGTCAACGTAAATCTCCCCTAGGGGGTTCGACGGAGAAGGAGTTGTGGCAGTGTCACACGGCAATGACAAGGTTGTAACAGTTGCCGCGAGGGGGCTCAGCTGGCGCTGTTTGATTTTCGGAAAAGTATTGTAATTTGATCCCTATTGATTTTTTGTGAATCCCCGTTATGCGGTTTTTACAAAAAAGCACTATAAAGTAGGTATGCGACTAACAAACCATTAAAATAATTTCAAATAAAAACGCATTTGCTAAATGTAGCAATGCTGCTAGTGACGGTGGCAACATTGTGCTTTTAGTTGTTTTGTTGCCTGTGTACATGCCCGATACGAAAGTTCTTATGCTTCCTTGCGTCGTGAGCGCACATTTTGTGTTCTTCAGCCATGAGTGACACAGCGGACGACGTGAGTAAGTGGAGCGATATTATCGGCTGGCGCCGGCCGGCCCAACTCGCGAGGCACGGTGTGTAGGACATCGGTGTTGAGAGCAAGTGAACTCTGGCGGGCGTAAATATTGTAAACAAACACGCGTTGTGAATGAGTACTACAACGAAAGAACGTTTAATATTGCTAAAATGTATTATTCTTTCACTGCGGCCACTTAGTGCTCGAAATTTTTCTCTGACCTCTAGACTGCTGAGGACGAGGGTACCTCGTTTCGCTGCGAAGGGAGATCGTTGAACGTTCTTTGCGAAATGCTCCGTTCACCTTCGTTTGCGTAAGGGTGGCCGTGTGACACCAACCGCATCTTCGTTGTCGTAAAGACGAGGGAGTTAAACGGTCTTCACGGGTGACAGGGGTCACACGGGCACCCGTGAAAATTGCTGAAAATCACTTTGACAGCATGGCAGAGTTATTCCGTTCTCTCCCACTGCCTATTCCTTGCTTTTTGGTGGCACGTTTCACTTGCAAACGTGGTTCGAGGATACGAAAGGTGTGAAGGGCAACGCAACAACCCACGTTTGATGTAAGAACTCTCGTAAAGTTTGGGTAACATATGTGGCGTATAATAGGACATGTAATGGGCAGGAAAACCTTCGTGTCAGAGAAAGATAATAGACAGTATTTCGCTGTGTCATGTGCCTGTTTGCTGCGTGAAACATTGCTTGCACAGAGTTTATTTAATTTCTTCAAAAAATTATGGTTATTATGTATTTGTTCTTAATTTTACATGATAACATGACCCACGTTTCTTCCTTCTGTTCATTTCTTGTTGTGCATTCTGTCGCTATTTTCAGAAATCACTCGATGTGCCCTTATAGTCATGGCAATGTGAAGGGACGCATGGATGGAAGGAATCAATATAAATATTCTTATATCGTAGTATATTTTCCCTGCTTTATGTTCCTTATTCTTGCGCTGTTTGTCACAGTGCTGAACAATAAGGCTTGTGCTGACTACGGCTGCTCACACTGCATTTCTCATTATGGTGCTTTAGGTTTATGACCGCCATATTTTTATTTATCAACCTAAGCCAGATGAGTATTTTAGCCGGCCTTTCTAAGGCTGTGATTGACCTGCACGTTTGCCTGTGTTGCACCTTTGTCACTATAAACCACACTTCGGAGTGCCTTTAGCCGTTAGTGAGGAGTAAACATATGTATAAATATATTGTACACTCGCATACAAGCCAAGTTAGTTGTATGAACCGAATATTTTGTCGCACACATTGTATCAGTCAGGCCACGCTCAATGACACCAACACGCATATCAGGACACTAGTGAACTCCCGTGTTTATTGCCGTCAGTCTTTTATAGCGAAATAATAGAAAGGGGTAGGGGTTTAGCAGATAGTAAAAAAAGGCACATGCAGTGCAACCAAGATAGCTGGCTTGCGCTCTTGGGCCTGATACGATACATCTTCCCCTTCAACGTCGTTGACTTAACTGCTGAAAGCTTTGATTGTATCCCGGAGGTTCCGTACGACGTGTTTGACGCCGCGCAAACGTTGTTGCGTACAACTTGGCACTACCGGGGACGAGCCGGACGTGGGAGATTCTACAGAGGCAGGTATACCTGCTCTTCGTCGTAATCTTCCTTGTCGGAGGTGTCCTCAAAGGGCTCACTCGTTGCCAAGAGGTGCCGCCGATTGCGGCACAGGATGTTCCGGTTGTCTGTTCGCACATGGAGGGATCGAGGCACCGCTGATCCAAGGAACCTGGCTTTTCTCATCCATGTCTCTCCCCTTATGCGAACGGTGTCGTTGCTTTTGAGGCCGGGAAATACACGTCTGCTGTGGTTGCTGGGCCAGTGTTTCCTTACTCGCGTGGGAACAAGGGGTCCGAAGTCCGGTATGGGGGTCCGCAGGCGTCTTCCTTGCAGTAGCTCCGCTGGTGATCGCCCATCCTCCAGTGGACTTGTTCTGTAATTCAGGACGCCAAACCAAAAGTTGTCATTTGCCGCTTTCGTCTTTTTCAAGATGCGCTTAATTATCTGCACTCCTTTCTCGGCAAGGCCATTTTGAGGGTACTCTGGACTGGATGTGATGTGCTTGAAATCGAATTGCTGAGCGAATAGCCTGAACTCACAACTGGCGAACTGGGGCCCATTGTCTGCACACTTCAACTGGTATACCAGAACGAGAAAACATGGCTCCCAATAATAACGGAAGTGGCTGTGGTGCTGGGTAATAATTCAACTTCTGTGAAGTTCGGAATTGAGTCATAGGCACAGGGATAATGCTGGCCACCATACTGAAACAAGTCGACACCCACGTGATACCGCGCTTGAGTCGGCGGTGGACGCATGATTAGTTGTTCTGGCGGCTGCTTATAAGCATAAGTCTGGCATACTGAACAATTGCGAACTGTAGTCTTTCTATATCAGAATTTAGATTGAGCCAGTATACCAATTGCCTTGCTCTGACCTTGCATTTTCCAATGCTGAGATACCCTGCATGAATACGCTTTGATATGTCCAATTGCATGCTACTCTGCACCACGGCCTTCGTTCGCATTAGAAGACTCCTTTGTCCACTGAGAGTTCGGAAGCAAGCGCCTTCAGCGGACCTTCCACAGCGCACCCATTCGCGAGCTTGTGAAGTACCTGCTGAAGGTATACGTCACGTTCGGTCTCACTTGCAAGTGTTGAAATAGTTTTTTTCACTCACGAGTGTCGATACTACTGCGACTCCATGAACTTCAATGTCACTTGTGGGAGGTGCAGTGCCGGTGCCCGGGAAAGCATGTCGGCCACAACTATCTGTTTGCCGGGAACAAAAGTCCTGGTGTAATCATATTTCAATAACCACAAAAAGAAACGCTGTACTCCATGCGACATGTAAGCAATAGCCTTCTTTGATATGTCAAGCAGTGGGCGCTTGTCACTCTCAAGAATGAAAGGATGTCCGTGTACGAAGTGATGAAACTTTTCGCACCTGAAAAGCAACGCTTGGGATTCTTTTTATCTGTGAATAACGTTGTTCGGATTCGTTAAGAGCTCTTGAAGCGCAAGCCACAGGTCTTCAGGCGCTTCCGTGACGTTGCATCAGCACCGAACGGACACCATACTGCGAGGCATCCGTCATTATTTTCGTTTCTCTGCCTGGTTCGAAAATTGCTAGAAGTGGCGACTCGCTAAGCTCTCTGCTGCATATAGCCTGCCATTCGCTCTCATGAGTCGGTGTCCAGTCAAAAACAACATCATGCTTCAACAGCGAACGCAAAGTAGAAGTGCGCTGGGATAGTGACGGTACATATTTGCAAAAGTAGTTGACGACGCCCAAGAGCCTCTGTACCACTCGTTTGTCTCGTGGTGCCGGCATTTTCAGCAGAGCTTCGACCAAAGCAGGGTTAGGGCGTACGCCCCTGCTGCTGCTGATGCCACCAAGAAACAACTTCTTCAACGCCGAACAAGCGCTTTGACGCGTTGAATGTCAGTCCTGCTTTTGCTGCCACTAGTAGCGTGCTTTTGAGAATCTCATCGTGTTCTTTCTAGTTAGCACCCTAAATGAGCACGTCGTCAACATATACGCGCACGCCAGGCAAACCATCCGATATCTCGCTGAGCGCTTTTTGAAAAACTTCGCTTGCTTATTAAATGCCAAAAGGCAGTCGAAGAAACTGATAACGACCAAAGGGAGTTCTAAAGGTGCATATTTTTGAAGACTGCTCAACCAGTGGTATTTGATGGAACCCGGCGTGAGCGTCAATCCGAGAAAACATCTTCGATCCTGCCAGTTCTGCTTCTCGGCGCGGCGTCTGATAATGTTCTCTTTTGAGGCATTCACTAATTTTTCTCGGCTCCATGTATATCCGCAACCTCCTGTCCTTTTTAAACACGATGTCCCTGTCCACAAGTATGCAAAACCCAGGAGCGTCATTTGCCCTGTCACTCTCCCTTTTAGCCATAAATGTTCCTTGCACTCCTGCTTGACCCTTTACTAGTCTGTACATTTACGAATGAATGCCCCAAACGCCCTACAACAGCGCCACGGCATTTTCGTGACGTGTTTCCGGTGGAATTTGTGTTTTCCGCAGCGGCAAACGGGCGTTGCCACGCTTGAACAAGTGATTTATTGGCCTTCTCCTTTCCACTTCTTCACCGTCGCCGATGGCCGGCTGATTCGCCGCGGCGGATCCCTGGTTGAAGGCCAGCAATGCGCATAGTTCGCGCCGCCCGTTCCTCTTTTTTTTTAATACGAAGCATTTTAACGAACTTCGACGTTGAGCGTATCTATCTATCTATCTATCTATCTATCTATCTATCTATCTATCTATCTATCTATCTATCTATCTATCTATCTATCTATCTATCTATCTATCTATCTATCTATCTATCTATCTATCTATCTATCTATCTATCTATCTATCTATCTATCTATCTATCTATCTATCTATCTATCTATCTATCTATCTATCTATCTATCTATCTATCTATCTATCTATCTATCTATCTATCTATCTATCTATCTATCTATCTATCTATCTATCTATCTATCTATCTATCTATCTATCATCTATATATCTATCATATCTATCTATCTATCTATCTATCTATCCGCCTACGACTTTTAGCTCTCCTGGTCATTTCGATACCCGCCACGGTGGTCTAGTGGCGAAGGTACTCGGCTGCTGACCCGCAGGTCGCGGGTCACATCCCGGCTGTGGCGGCTGCATTTCCGATGGAGGCGGAAATGTTGTAGGCCCGTGTACTCAGATTTTGGGTGCACGTTAAGAACCCCAGGTGGTCGAAATTTTTGAAAAACTTCGCTTGCTGATGAAATGCCAAGAGGCAGTCGACGACACCGATAACGGCTAAAGGGAGTTCCGAAGGGGCATCAGTGGTATTTGATGGAACCCGGCGTGAGCGTCAAGCCGAGAAAACATATGCTATCCTGCCAGTTCTGCTTCTCGGCGTGGCATCTGATAATGTTCCCTTTTAAGGCATTCATTAATTTTTCTCGGGTCCATGCATAACCGCAACCTGCTGTCCTTTTTAAGCACAATGACCAGTGGATTTACCCAATCTGTCGGGCTGATGACTTTTCGTATGATGCCTTCCACTTCAATTCGCCGTAGTTCAGCGCGCAGAGGTTCTCGCAGCGCCAAAGGCACTCGTCTGGCTGGCTGATTGACGGGCACGGTACCATCACGAAAGGTGATCCTGTACTTGCGCTGTACACGGCTTGTTCCTTGAAGGAGCTGTGGAAATTCATCCATGATTGTGGAAGGATTGTTTGTTCTGTTTGATAAGTCTTAGGTCTTCCGCAGCTTTCAGACGCAGGAGGGCGCCGTGGTCTCTCTTAATCACTAAGAAGTCTGTAGATGGTCCGGTCCTCGATGGTCACGTGCGATGAAAATGTTGCCGAGCTGTTTGATGACGCCGCCGTTACAGGATCGTAGAACCACGTTACTTGCTTTCACTGGACAGGCTTGAAATTTTCGGAAAAGTGACAGCGGCATCAAGTTTGCTTGGGTCCCTGTGTCGATCTTGATGTTGATGCCCTAGCTTGCCTGCAATATTTTCTTTCATGATGCAGTCCTGGTCACTGCTGATGTTTCAGATGGTGACGTCCAAAATATTAATGTCGTCGTTTTAATATGGCGTCTTCCACTCGTCCTTTACCTCGCATATGGCTCCGCTTGACTGACAGCATGACGCAAAGGCTGGACAGCACCGTGCGGCATGGCACCAGCAGCAGAGGGAACATTTGAAGTTTCGTCTCGACGATGCTGCTAGGACATGAAGCTCTCCGTCAGTCTTCCACCACAGCGAGTTCTCACGCGGCTGATGTCTTCCGCCGCCTTGCATAAAGCCAAGGCTTTGTCAAACGTAAGGCCCTTGTCCCTGAGCAGCTTCTCCCGCAGCTTCGGCGAGTTTGTATCGAACACAGTTTGGTCGCGCACCATCTCGTCCATCATCGTTTCATACTTGCAAAACTGCGCCTGCTTCTTCAGCGCATGCAAGAACTGTTCGAAGGGTTCAGCGTGCTCTTTAGTCGAGACCGGAAGACGTAGCGCTCGTGAATTGCGTTGTCTTGCTCGACGTAGTATTTCTCGAGCTTGGCAAACTACCGCGCCAAAGTTCTGCTGTCTTCGCCTTCATCGAACGTAAGGTTGTTGGGCACTGTCAAGCGCCTCGTCTCCAGCCACGCTGAAGAAAAGAGCCGTTTTTGCTGCCTCTGACCTTGGTTTTTTCAGTACACCCCGTGGCTGCTAAAAAGAAATCAAATTTTGCCGGAAGAGCTTCCACGTTCTTCCCCCTTGGTCGAGAGGCCTAGAGGCTCCGGTGGTTTAATGTACTCCATGCTTGCGATGGTTTTGAAGGCTGTGGCGTAGGAACCCACTTGCTACGGTGCTCCTTCATCGTTAAGCAGGCAAAACTCCAGTTCTGCATTTCTGACACCATGCATCAGTCGGGCCACGCTCAATGACACCAACACGCATGTCAGGACATTAGTGAACGCCTGTGTTGTTGTCGTCAGTCTTTTATAGCGAAGCGAGGAGAAAGAGGTAAGGGTTTAGTAGATAGTAAGAAAGGCACGTGTAGTGCAACCAAAATAGCTGGCTTGCGTTCTTTAGCCCGATACGATACATACGATGTGTGTGTGAGAGTGTGTGGGCGCGTGTGTTGTTTATATGTTAGCGGAACGTGCGAAGATTCAATAAAAAATGTTATTCTCTGGCCTGAGTATATCTGACACACGTACGAAGAGTCGCCCTGTAATATGCTTTAACGTGGCTTATCAGACCTTGGAACTGTGTCTGGCTTTTTCCATTAAAACGAACCTCTGCCTATTGACAATTATCGTATAGTGATCGACTCCGGCAAGATCTGTTCCGGCGGGTACAAGTATGACCACCGCTTAAGCATTAATCCCATCACCGAGCCAACTTAAACACTCGCGGCCGAGATTCCTGCCCAAAATCTCACAGAGTGCCAAAGCCTTGAGAAACACCGCGACACGTTTTTCCGTATGCAGGCATTATTCATTGTATAGAAGTGCCCAGAAATGATATTGTGATAGTAGCAGCGCTTAGTTTCTGAATTATGTCAGCGCGAAGTGACGAAACAAAAATAAGTTGGGTGAGTGGCAGGGAGGGGGGGGGTGTGGACGAAATTTTTGAAAGAGGTCTGAACCCCCCCCCCCCCCCCCCCTTTGGCTACGCCACTGCGATGGACAATGTAAGTACACTTATTTCCAATCGGTCGATTACAGAGACAAACAACTTAGTTTGCCAGCGCATTCATTTCAATCAGACGCGATGGTATCAAACTTGTGAATTTAGGTAGGATTACCGGGCTTCCCTCTTATAATTAGAGCGAAAGCCAGATTCAAGTAACGTGACCTTGGGATTATTAAAAGAGTGACCGGGGAGGTGCACATGTTTTGATATGGGCAGGTTCGGAAACGTGTTAGCGTGAGATTTATGATTGTTAAACCGTGTTCGGAAAGAGCCTTCTGTTTGTACGATATACTATTCGCCGCATATTGTACATTCAAGCATATAAATTACATTTTTGGTGTCACAGTCAAATTCACCTTTAATTTTTAAACGAAATGTTGAAGACGTACTGGCAACCTGTTAGGAAGTGCACAAATGGGGACATAAGTTACAATGCGGTTTGTGACATAGATGTCATCCGATGGCGTTGGGGCGGTCAATCTTGGGTGATGATGAAGATAGTATGTCGCGAAGGTTTCTAGCTCGGCGGTACACTGCTCGGGGTGGTCCAGTAAAAATGTGTTTCAGGCGCTCACTTTGCATGAGAATGCTATGGTGCTTGTTAAGTACAGCCGATACACGTGGGACTGATGCACAGTGGGTTAACCCCATAGGTTTGTTTGGGATGGCTGAGTTGGTGGCTTCGCGGTACAAAGAAGCGTTCCGCGGTCACATGTGTCTGTGCGCTCGATCGCATCGTCAAGTAATTGCGGTGGATACTTTTTGCTTCAACAAGGTGCTTTCAAGTGTTCCACCAATTTTTTTTTTTGAAAGTCAGATGGGTTAAAGCAGATTCTTTTGAAGCGTAACGATTGGCTATATGGAATGCTAGTCTTGCAGTGTTTAACGTGGCTGCTGTCGACATGCAAATATCGTTGTCTGTCGGCTTTTTATACAGCGCGGTCGACAGTTTGTTGTCTATAACGGTAATAGTTACACCAGAAAGTTAATGGGGGGACGCAGAATACGCATGAGAAAGTGGTATTGAAGTGGTATTCAACGCATTTATGAAAAAAAAAAAGAAGTTCCTGTTAACCATGTGGCCAAATAAGGAACCCACCATTACCTCTGTCTGAAATCGCATCTGATAGCCTGCATCGCTCCTGCTCAGATATACTCCTTTTTCGATTTTTCGGCTTTTTCTCTCTATATTTTTTTTTCAGCCCAAAACTATGTTTGTTTGAAAAACCATTAGCCTTTTAGTTAAGATCCTGCCGCCCGGTTCTTGGCCGATCCCTCTTTTGTGGGTGTGCGCCAGAGTATCAAGGATCATCATCATAATCATCAAATAAGGAACGCGTCATCAATGAAGCGATTGGTAATAAATGGTTTATACGTCTGCTTTATTAAAAACTTATTTTACTGGGTGGCTCATAAAATTGTTTTGCGCAATTGTGACCAACACGTGTGCCATCGACGTTTCACTGATTTGGATGTATATGTGTGTATCATCAAATTGAAAGTCATTAAGATCTAAAATGAGTGTACAGCAGTGTGCTAATGTGCTGCTGTCAATCGGTTTCTCGGCCACCATTTCTTCGTAGTATTCGATGACAGCCCTGATTCCGTCAACACGTGGAATATTAGTATACGGAGATGCTACAGCAAGTGTCACCAATAGCGATCTGTAAGGAATAGTGACGTCAAGCACATGGGACAGGAAATCAGTAGTGTCTTTCACGAAAGACGGGAATGTAGCTGGGATATTGCTGATGAGGGAATCTGCAAAAGTGGATAAGTTTTCCGTAACAGTACCTATACCGGAAATTACAGGGCGGCCGAGATTGCCTTATGTATTTTTGGTAGCAGGTAAAAGCCACCAGCTACCGTAATTAGTGGAACGATGTGAATTAATTGCGTTGTTAGCCATTTTCTCCTATTTAATTAGGTCTACAATAGTGCTGTTGACAGTAACTTATGCTCTTCTGTGGGGTCATGATCGAGTCGTGTATAAAATCTGGTATCTGATAGCTGCTTGTCGGCCTCTGCGGTTTATTCAGACCTATTCATAGCTACAACAGCACCCTTATCTGCTGGTTTTAAGATAATGTCAGTGTGGGATGACAACGAATTTGGGACCCTTAAGTTCTCGAGAAGAAATAATGTGGTGGCAATGTACGCGCTTTTGATATACTTCCATAGTGTCACGCTGAGCAGCTTTAATATACCTATCGATGGCACCAATCACGTTGGGAAGCGGCACCCAGTGTTCTGTGTGAAGGCCAGCTTGTCTTTAATATTACTTTCATTTGGCTTGTCATGTATGCGTAAATGTAATACTCATGTAAGCGTAAATTACGGGCGAAATTGTCCAAATCTTTCAGCAACTGTGTTCACCTGCAGTTGGACAAAAATTGAGGCCACGATTAAGGACGCTTCGTCCATCAGTCGTCAGTGCTGTGTCTGAAATGTTGACAATGTTGCTTTGCTGTTGGTATGTCGGCTCCCCACGAGAACGAGGCTTCGAAGAACCGGGGCACAGTACTGCGGGATTGTTAACCAAAGAGACTGCATCTGCGGATTTGCCTGTCCTTTTTAAATGCGAAGCATTTCTTAGCGAACTGCGGCGACTTTGAGCGTATCTATCTATCTATCTATCTATCTATCTATCTATCTATCTATCTATCTATCTATCTATCTATCTATCTATCTATCTATCTATCTATCTATCTATCTATCTATCTATCTATCTATCTATTATCTATCTATCTATCTACTATCTATCTATCTATCTATCTATCTATCTATCTATCTATCATCTATCTATCTATCTATCTATCTCTATCTATCTATCTATCTATCTATCTATCATTATCTATCTATCTATCTAATCTATCTCTATCTTATCTATCTATCTATCCTATCTATCTATTATTATCTATCTATCTAGCTTCTATCTACTATCTATCTATCATCTACTATCTAATCTATCCGCCTACGACTTTCCCAGCTCTCCTGGGCCGTTTCGATGTTGGTTATCGATACCAAACTTAGTATGTGTAACATGACGGTTATGAAAACAATTTAACTAGTTGATAATAAAACGCCATGACATGTATGTCATTAATGTCATGGTTTACATTTCATGGTCCTGCAGCTTTTGCGATGGTTTCGTTCAAATGGCATGTTGCAAAACTGGTATGTTATGGCCTGATTGTATGGCGAACACAAGCGACAAGACCCTAAGGGAAAATCATGACATGCGTGTCATGTAACAACATGACTACCTGCTACGCTCATGATGCGCTCGGGCCGTTTTCGCTAGCTTCACATGTACAAACTCATATTACGTGACGCGAACAGACGACATAGGTAAATGACACATCTAAACATGATGTATTCATACAAAATAAGTAGACTCTAACCATCTCTCTGCTCAGATCGATCAATTTGGCGGGCAAGCCTCAAAGCTGGGCTTCTCTCTGTGTTCGAGTGACTGCCTCACTATCGCATCGCTGCAAGCCAACGCGATTGTTTCAAGCTACTGTACTATAATTTAGGCGGCCTAGTAAATTGGCGACCTAAACCATTTTTCAGATCTCTCGACTCGCATCCCCTTTCCCCCCTTAAAAGCACACTTCTACGTCCTCGTCGATGACAGCAGTGGGATATGGAACAGCAGTGATTCAATTCATTTTTTGTTTCAATTCATTCGATTCATTCATTTCAATTCGAGAACGTGCGACTGGTCATAAAGCGTTTTCTATTTGGCTTCCGGCTGCACATGCGTCAACTGTGATGTAAATTTCAAGTCTGACAAACCACAACAGGGCATGATAGAGTGGTCTAACGTTCTAGAGCCCCTGCTGAGCGGTAGCTTCTTGTGGAATGTTCGAGCACAAGCTGCGAAAGCGTTCATAAGCAGCCGGCGCCGCAGAAAGCTTACAAAGCATGGTCGCGAGCAGGGGCAGCGCTAGGGGTGGGCATGTGGGGGCTGGAGCTTCTCCAAAATTTCCGAAAAATCGGCTCGCCTCCCTCTCGCTGGCACCCGTTGCGCTTGTGCAAGCCGCCGTAACGTGCCCAACATTGCGAGGAGGAGTCCTGTATACTCTCCCCTACTTCCGGGGTCCCACAATGTGACGTAATGGCCTCCGCTATTCTATGTTTGTAAACATGGTTGGTGCCGAGTGACGTCATGGCGCTTTGGCTCCGCCCAGTCGTCCCAGCTGAAAGCACGACACCAGCCTCTGTGAACACGTGACGACGAGCGCGACAGGTGCGCAAGCTGCCTTCGAGAACAGCGCGTCGAGACGCCTCTCGCATGTTTACAAGCGGCGGCCGCAACAGAGGAAGTTGCAGTGGCTGCAGAGGGGTTCTGAAACGAACACATGAGCAACGTTGACGTGTAGCTCTAGCTTTGAGAACCTCATCAAAACATATGAGGTATCTCGACGGCGGCGATGTAGCTCATTTGCGAAATGTCATCGTCGTTGCTGCAGCCTACATCACTCGTGCACACTTTATACTAATGCGATTCATACTAATGCAAGGACAGACCCAGTTCAGCAAGAGGCTCTAGAGTACAATATGCAAACGGGCAGTGTAAAAATGCGTGGCCATGAATTGTTACGGTTAATCCTCGCATATAATAATGTACCAGAGAAGTTATCCATGCAAATGACCAGATCAACCTCGGCGATGCTTTCATCCGCATTACACTTGCGATAATGCTTCAACAACATGCTGTGGACAAAACGGTTACGTACTTGTAAGGTCCGCGGCTCAATTCGTACGCTCAAACCGACGTCCAGAACTGCGGACGACTGAGCAAGTTTCCCGCGCGATGTTTTTCTGTGAATTCACACAGACATGAAAATATAGTGAAGCGCACCAGAGCCAGAACAGCCCACTCCGGTGCACTTGCGTCAGGTGTGCCATCGCAGCTGCATATAATTATAAAAAGTCATAATCTAAGTCACCCTTTCGTTCGCTGCTACTTTAATGAGCCGTACCCACGCAGAAAAAAAACACATGCTCCATCGTTGGCTCGATGACCGAGTGACACCTTTAGTTCACGTCAGTATGGCAATATCATTTTGACGTGTCGAAGGCTTTTGCGGTTACATGAACAATGGCAACCATGAAAAATGCTTCGCATATGGCAATGCTATTCAGCACGTTAACGTGCTTTGAGGTAAACGTGCTCGATACTCCTCCGCGGCTTATTAAAAAAAAGCATACTTCCATGTCTTATTCCAACGCTTGAGAGAGCTAATCGCTTTTTGTGGGTAAGCCGTTTCAAAACATAACCGGTGAAGTGGTGTCGAAGACAAGTTCTTGCATTTCACAGCTGCGGCTGATCGGCGACGGTTTTCGTCAACATAAAATTAAATAAATAAGATAAAAAAGACCTGGTCCATCTTTTTTGAGCCTTCCCGTGCAAATCACCGTGAAAGTTCGCCGGCACAACTCTCTTTCTTCTTTGCACGGCCACAAACAGCACCCGCGCCAGCGAAAACACAACAGAAACTGCGGTAGGCGCCGCGGCTTTTGCCTACCAAGCGAAACCATGGATGGATGAATGGATGTATCCGGCTGTGCCCTTTAGATCGGGTGGTGGTTCACGCCACCTAGCCATAAAGTCAAGTGCCATCACTGTGTGTTTAAGGATTGAATTTCACTAGCACCTCGATTATAGCCGCCAATAAGTTATAGCCTCCTACTTGTTATTTCTACCCGTTTAAAGTCTATTTTGCCTTCACTGTCCCTAAGCCCCAATGCTTTGAAAAATTCGGCGCCATCATCTTCGTCTATAGGGTGGAGCTCTTTACAGAACATTATCAAATAATTAGCCGTGTCGTCTTCCTCTCCACACGCACTACATACCGTGTCTGTGCCTTCGTATTTGTATCGGTACGTCTTGGTCCGCAATACTCCCGTTCTAGCCTCGAAGAACAGATAACTACCCCGATAATTATCGATCTTTCCCTTTGCAATTTCCTGCTTAAAAGTTCGGTAGGTCTCCAGTGATGATTCGTAAGCATTCCCATCTTCCACATGTCCCTCATTGTTTCCTTCACATTCTTCTTAACCGATGTTTCCTTTTGGCTTGGTATTCTGCTGTTTTCTAAATACTTGCTTGACAATTTTTGAGTTCGTTTTCCCCAATTAGTATCGGCATTCTTCATGTACAAATAACTGAAAACTTTCCTAGCCCAACGCTCCTCTCCCATTTTTCTCAATAGCTCTTCAAATTCTATCTTGCTGCTAGCTTCCCTGCACTCAAACGAAGTCCATCCCATGTCACCCTGTACTCCCTGATTTTGGGTATTGCCGTGTGCTCTCAAAGCAAGTCTACCTATGCGACGTTGTTTAATTTCCAATCTTGCTTGAACCTCTGGTTTCATGCACAAGACCACATTGCTGAACATTAAACCCAGGACCATGACACCTTTCCAGATCTCTCTCACAACGTCATACCTATTGTAGTTCCACATTGCCCTGTTTTTTTTTATTACAGCTGCATTGCTGGTGCCTTTGGTCATTACGTATATTGCGGGCTCCCTTAGATACTCAGCCCCGTTATTTATCCTAAGGCCGAAGTATTTGTATTTATCCAGTATTTCTAGCGTGACTTCTTGTATCTTATGTTCACTGTCTTTTTTATCATTAAAAATCATCATTGGCGATTTTTTCCTGCTGAACTTAAAGTTTAACCTATATCCCTCATTACCACTGATGTCAATATCAATCGTTGCAAGTCTTTCTTGTTGTCGGCTAATAATATTATATCGTCTGCATACATCAACGCTGGTATTGACTGTTCAATGTGTTTTCCTTACTTAGCAAAACAGAGGCTGAAGCCGAGTCGACTACCTCTAATTTGGCTTCTAGTCCCTGTAGATACACCATAAATAACAAAGGTGACAAGAGACATCCCGGTCGAAGCCCGCGTTTTATCTCTATAGGTTCAGATATCTGTTCTTACCATTTGATAACTACCTTGTTACTGTTATAGATATCATTTAGAAGATTAGTTATTCTATCTTGCACATCTAGTGTGTCCAGTATTCTGCACAAGTCTTCTTGAATCACACTATCGTAAGCTCCCCTAATACCTAGAAATGCCAGCCACAGGGGCCGGTGTTCTTTTTCCGCTATTTCAATACACTGCATCAATGAAAACAGATTGTCCTCCAACCTCCTTCGTTTACGGAACCATTTTGTAGTTCTTCCAGCACCCCCTCATTCTCCACCCAAGTCTGTAGTCTTTCCTTACTATCTGCATCACCAGCCTGTAAACTACTGACGTCACTGTTATAGGACGGTTGTTGTTTATATCGTTTTGTCCCCTTTTCCTTTATAAATCATGCTCATCCTGCTTGGTTTCCACCCATTGGGAGCTTCACCATTCATTATTGCTTTGCTCACTGCCTATCTTAATGTTTGCTTAGAGTTTGGTCCTAGTTTCTTTATTAGCATTATTGGATGCCGTCAGGGCTGTTGATGTGCTATTAACTCTTTTTCCTGCCCTTTTCCGCTCTCGTTGCCCCAGTGGAGCCACTGAGCTCATTGGTTCATCCTCATCTGGTACGGTGCATGCAGCGCTTTCTGGTGTTAAAATTTTTTCTGTCATCATTATTTTATATATTCCATGCCTCAACTCTATAGACCTGACCCCTTAAACTGTAGTTATAAACCTCTGTTTCATGCTTGTCTATTACTCAGAGAATTGAGATGGTTCCGAAACTTTGCAGCTGCCTTTCTATCCTTTTTTTTTCTTCTATCCGCCATCCATGGGTGCCCTTCTTTCTTCTAATTTTTTCACCTAATCAAATCGGACGCTTCTCTAATCTGCAGCTCAAAAAGTTATCCCATTTTCTTTTGGCATAATCTTCCGGTTTACCCCTCTGTTTAGCATACCTGTGTTCCCTGGAGGCTTCCTGACGTCTTACTATGGCTCCCTTAACTTCCGCATCCCACCAGCTCTTGGTTTGTGTCTGCTTTTCCCGGTTGATTTGACTCGTACCTTAACAAGCTCCAACTCAAACAATCGAGTTAGATTTGTGTACGTCCACTGTGTTTAAGTGCCTTCGGTGATTATTTTCTCAATCTCTTTAGTTGCCATTTCTATTTGCCTTTCTGAATAAATATTACCGTGTGGTTGCTCGTAATGCCGCCTTTCCAATTTCATTTCTCTTCCAAAACTCAGCTTGATACGTTTGTGATCACTACCTAAGCTTCTGGACCCATATTCATCTATGTTCATCACCCATAGCCGATCATACATCCTATGTGACAGTATTGTGTAATCTATCGCCAACTGCAGCTTTCCCACCGCCCATGTTATTTGCCCTTCGCATTTTTCGGTGTTGTTGCAAATGATTAAATCATGCCTTTCACACATATCCATTAGCATTCTGCCTGTTGGGTCAGTATATCCATCCATATCTTCTATGTGCGCATTCATATCTCCTAATATAATTACCTCGCACCCTTCTTTTAGTTCGTGAATATCATTTGCTATGCACTGCACCATTTGTTGATTTTCCTCTCTTGCTTTTGCTTCTGTCCCCAAGTATACAAAAACCAGGAGCGTCATTTGCCCTGCCACTTTCCACTTCTTCACCGTTACCGATGGCCGGCCGATTCGCTGCCGCGGATCCCGGGTTGAAGGCCAGCAATGCGCATTGTCTGCACCGCCCGTTCCTCTTTTTTTTTTCTTTGGGAACTGCACCGTGTCGCTTTATGGCTGACTGAAATAAGGTGCCCTTTTCCTTCTTCAAGAATCACTACCACCATCGCTTCTCGCTGTAGGCTGCAGGTGATGATGATGATGATGATGATGATGATGATGATGATGATTAGTGGCTTTGCCCTTTGTAACGGGTGACCACATATATTTGTGTTCCAGCTTATGTATTAAAAATAAAAGAACAAACAAAAAATGACCGCAGTTTCCCCGAGTGGGAACACTGGTTAGCATGCGGAGCATATGTGAAGCTGCGATAGAGTGAACACGACTGAACACGCACGCAGGTATGCTGAGACGATGTTTATTGATGAGACACTTTGGGTTATTTTGAGCAAGATTGGTTTATAGTTCGTAACGTTAAGGGTGGAGTGGGGTCTGGTTGCAGTGATCGAAGGTCGAAATCGCAAAGACGTGGTCGATGCACGTCCCGCGAACCGTGGTCGGATGACGCTTGGCATCGTGCGTTGCTCGTTTCAGCGAGTGCCGCGACTCTAGTAGTCGACCACCCATCGTCCTTGATGACGTCGACGTTGAAGTCGCCAACTATCACGAAGGGTCGTCGTTGCGGTCGTTGTTTCAGGTATTCTTCAAGGCGTCGTCGACGTACTTCTCCACGGCGGCAGCGATAGGTTGGGCGCGAGGTACATCGTCATGACGTCGACTCCGCAGACTAGCTAGCGACCGCAGTGACGAAGGGCGGCACGCCCCGACACTCGGTTATTTATAGCGAGCGTCGGCCCCAGCCTGCGCATGCGCGCGTTAGCATGCAGCGGTGCGCACGTAAAACTAAAGGTCGCGCGGCGCGCGCTGTGTTGAGAGGAGGAAGGGATGCCCAGATGGCTGGCGGAGGAGGAGGGGCGGCTGCGGACGGCGACGGCACATGACTAGCTCCGCATGTAAATTAAGATCGAAAGCACAAGGGCGAGTTCACTTTTGCCCCCAGTTCCACCACTATTGGAGCCTGTATTTGTGGTGGAAACTGCTTCTGCATTCCTGTCCGTCTCAAGGCCAGCGCCTGAGGTAGTTGTAGTGGCCTCTGGTGGGCAGGGTGAGAGTTTTTGGCATTGTAGCACGGCCGGGCTAGACTTCCCCTGCGCGCTCCCTTCTTACAGCTAAGGTGGCTATACGGCTTTCCCAACGGGTGTAGTACATGCCTCTCGTCACTCCTTCGGGGGGGGGGGGGCGCTGCGACCCTGCCATCTTCCGCCTCTCCGTACATCGCGTGAAAACATGAGTTCGGGCGCGCTTCTCCACTCACCGCATGCTGAAACGAAGTTGCCTAATAATTGAAGACGCACAAATGGTTTATGGCATTGCTCATACCTGATGATGCTGGGCTTGAACCTGTACACCTCTGAAGAGTGCACTTTGCTGGCAGTGTCACAAGCCCCGAAGTGCACTCATGATCGCAGCCTCTTCATGACAGAAAGCGGCATATCACACACCCCTTACACAATCGTCTGGGAACGCTGAATGCTTTCTTCCATCACATTCTATTTGATGCAAAAGAAACACAGCCCTTTTCTGTCATTTCTGTGCATCTGCTGAGATTTCCTTAACGCATGCCCTGCCGGGTTGTCTAGTGGCTAAGGTACTCGACTGCTGACCCGCAGGTCGCTGGATCAAATCCCCGGCTGCGGTGCTGCATTTCCGAGGAGGCGGAAATGTTGTAGGCCCGTGCGCTCAGATTGGGTGCACGTTTAAGAACCCAGGTGGCCGAAATTTCCGGAGCCCTCCATTACGGCGTCTCTCATAATCATATGGTGGTTTTGGGACATTAAACTCCCAATATCAATCCTTAACGCATGCGTGGTGCTTGCTTTCGCGATAATAATGCGGAAACATATGTTCTTCTTTCAGCAATCACTGCACTTTCTCGCATTTTGAACGATGGTATGGCGCTAAACTACGTGGCTTCTTTTCTCCCCATCGTCCCTTAAAAGCTGGTACAGATGCGGCACGGAAAAAATGCGGACACGATTCCTCGTGCCTATCCACCTGTACGGTACTACAACCTTGCCACAACACCAAGATAAGCGGTCACCTTATCTTTTTTTTCAGTGTCGGGGGGGGGCGTAATTATAGTGGCGTGTCGTGTCCACAGACATACTTTCCAGTAATCTCTTGGAGGCGTAATTAACCTAATACGGAGCAACGACAATCGAGTGGCCGTGACGGAACACAGCAATAAAGCTTCACGCAGCTAGTATCCAAGTGCGTACAGCACGAAGTGAAGGTTCGGTACGACTGCCTTCTTGACTAAAAAAATTACTGTAGGCTGAACATTGACAAAACACCGAATGAAAGGCAGCCGTGGTGGGTAAATGCCAGAATAATGCAGCCACACTATAGAGACAAAAGGCCATTCACAACAACAAAAATGGACAATTTTCAGTGACTCAAAGGTGGCACTGCTATCCCTTTTATCACCTTTACGCCACGGCCCATATGAACAGCTGGTATTTGATATTGCAGAAAAGACTCACCAATTCATTGAGGAAGGACATGAAATAGCCTTTCAATGGCTTCCAAGTCACTGTGGAATAATTGGCAATGAACGGGCCGATCGAGCTGCCCGTTCTGCTCATTCTGAAAGCGATGAAATATCAATTCCGCTTTCCAGAACTGACGCTGCACGGAAACTCCGCATGCTTGCTCGCAAGCGCACCACGTCACAATGGAACGAGTCACATTTCATCCATGCACGGTTAGGTACTTTAGACCCAACCCTCAGTCTTCGAATTCCTCCGGAATTACGCCGACGAGACGCTACTATGCTGTGCAGATTATGGTTGGGCGTCGCATTTACCAATGCGTACGCGTTCCGCATAGGAATGGCTGACACTGCTGCATGTGACCATTGTGGCAGTGATGAAACAACTTGGCACATTCTGTGTGAATGCACACAATACTGCCCGCAGAGACAGTCCCTCTGCAATGCACTAGATGAACTGGACAATCAGCCCTTTCGGAAGAAAGACTCCTGCGCTGCCGACAGGACTTTATGTCGCAGAAGAAGGCTGTGAAGGCGCTCCTGCGCTTCTTGCGTTCAACCGACCTGTCCAAACGACTGTGATCGGAACTCCCTGAATGTGTGCGCATGTGGTTTTTTTTCCTAATTTATTTTATATCTCTCTATATCTGTCCTCTTTCCGACCCTTTTCCCCAACCCCGTACAGGGTAGCAAACCAGTTCGTCTAGGTTCACCTCCCTGTCTCTACCTTTTAATTATTTCTCTCTCTCACAACAACCTGCTTGTAGCGATAAGCCACAAGCAAATTTATACAAATTTTTCAGAAAAACAGCTGCTTACTTGCCGAAAAGTTGTAATGTTGCCAATTTCTATTTCTAAACATGTTGTTTTACGATCTAGAAAGATAGCGAAGAATTCATTTGCGCTACACTTTTAGTTCCGGGGCAAGCGGCTTGCGAGCGTAAGCAAATGCGTACTTCGTTCGTATTCCTCATGGACGTGGCTTGCAGTACAAAGGAATGCAAAAGGGCTTGGTATCTACGGAATCAATATTTCCAGCTGGTGTTAACACTTTGACAATGCACAACACCACTCTCTGCGCGTGCCGTCCGAATATGTTATTCGGCAGCAAGCCCCCCCCCCCTCTCTTTTTTTTACTTCCTTTCTCCTTATACGCAGTTTTTTAGTCATTAGATATACAACACAAGTACGTGTTTAAAAGAGTTATCAGGCTGTAGACAGCAGCTTTTAGCCCTGTAAACACTCCAAATGTATTTGAAAAAACAAAGAAAAATAGAAAATAGCTAGAAAAAGGGAAGGCGCGTTCGTCATTCCGTGAGCGACCCCTCAATTGCGTCCGACGAGACCAAAAGTAAAAGGTTCAGTGCTCTCTGATTGCAGTACTGGTGCTACATTAATCTTCAATCTCTCTGATCGTTGCCAGGGCTTTATGCATTCTTCATTATGCATCTCATTTGCCGATTGTTCCGCATTTTAACTGAGTTTGAGCTTGCATTATCCACGAGTACATACATACCTACATTAAGCGGCAAGCCGTCTGGTAAATTAGCTGTCTTTTAGTAGACGATCCTCCCTCTATACTCGATTCCTTTAATAATTCCCTTTCCCCACCTCGTCGAGAACATTATTCCACGGTTTCTCATCACAAACTCATTGTGCCGTGTGCGCGGCGCAGAAGATGCAATGTCAGGGTCGCTGCACCCCTACCGCCGATGGTTGGTGAAACATAGTCAGAAACTCTCCTATTGTATTCGCGACGGCTGAGAAGGCCGTTAGGAAGAAGCGTGCGCAGGTGCAGTCTATCCCAGCCGTGATTGTAGCACCAATCATGCTAGACTGTCTCCTGTTCCGCTCTTATGGTGTTCTTAAGGGAAAAAGAAGAGAAAAGTGAGCCCCGTAACTGTCTGCATCAGGTGCAACACCTCAACAGCAGCTCACAAGGGATGGGGTAAGGAGGGATTAAAAGGATATGATTAAAAGGTAAATATAGAGAGAAGAAGGAGAGAGCGAGGTGCAGGGGCAGCGAGCGACGAAAGTAAAGAGGAGGTAGGAAAGATGGAAACGGTCGCAGGAGTCCGAGGACGGGGCACCACTCGACGAGAGCTCTTGTGAACGTCAGGAGACGGCGTAGGGCGAGTCCAGTCGGCCAGAGCTGCGCTGTCGTCGGGGATTGGTGGCAGGAGATGGCGTAGGGCTAGCCCAGTCGGCCAGAGCTGCACTGTCGTCGGAGATCACGAGGGCACAACCGGTCGGCACGGAATCCAGCGAGCGAGTCCCTGTTCCGCTCCGCACGCTCTGCATAGGGTCGAGTGGATGTTTGGGTCGAAGTGGCTACGGTACGCGAAGCGCTCCCGCGCACGCTACAAAACAGTAGCCCACTATATACCACCCCTGTTATCATACACAGATATTGGGGCAATGACTTCTCTGTATGTACGATACAGCTGAAGTGTACTCTTCTGCTGCATCGACATTTGCCACTGCGCATTTTCCACTTCGCGTATCCGTTTCCGGACTGCTGCGTAAAACTTGCGCTCCATGGTCTCGAGTGTTGAGAAGTCCAACATGTCGTACTTGCTTCAAAGAGAGTAGATCGACTCTGTTCGACCACAGTGTTCTGAGTCCCACGAAGTGCAGGTAGCCGAACATACGACGGGCCCACCGCTAGTCGTTCATGAAGGGTAGGCGTCCTTCATAAAAGATCTTGCTCCTGGCTTCCCGCGCCTCAAACGTAGACTCACCCATATCCTCCTGGATGGCCTTCACCTTCAACCCTTCCATGGCAATGCCAAACGGCCCACCTCTCTTTGGCCTCGCTCCAGCAACTCAGGGGTCTTGCTGAACTGGCATACGATGGCGTTTGCAAAGTTGAGACATGGTATATGAATCGATTTTCACAGACCTCGCACCAATACATATTTGTTGCAACCCCAGAGGCTTCTCCGGTGCGAATGCAGCTCGCACGCTGGGAGGTCAGTCGCAATCAATCCTCGTGCCCCGAGAATGGGTCTTCTCCCGTGCCTATGGTCACCCCCAGATATCGGTATTCTGTTGAGAAAGGCAACTTGCGGTCTACATTAGGAAGTTCTAATGGGAGGTTTGTGTCTACTTCTCCAGCTAATTGGACAACAGCTGACTTCTGAGGGTGAAATCGAAGGCTTAGGTCTGCTAAATGGAGAGCTGATATTGTCACCAGCTGTGGTAGCAGATGTCGGTCTTCTGCAAGAACAATGTCATGTGCGAAAACTAGCCCTGACAGTGTCCATACTTCGGGCTGCCCTTCCGACGGGAATTTCATCTGGAAATCGATATTTGACTGGATCAGCGCACTTTCTAAACCTGATGCATATAGCATGTAGAGCAGTGGCGAGAGTGGCCACTGCTGCTTAAGTCCTCTGCGGGTCGTTACTAACTCAGTCGACGTATCTGCCAAGCGTGCCACCACCGAGCAATCGGCACAAAGGTGACGCAGGAGGTCTATTCATTGTTGTGGCATGTCCAACCGGGTCATGCGCTGCAGCATTAGGTCGTGTGGAACACTGTCGTATGCCTTCTAAACATCTAGCAAGCGTGTGAGTAGATTGCGGGATTGTTTACGCGCAACCTCAATGCAGGGTGACCACGAAAAGATTATCCTCCAGGCGTCTGTTTGGACAGAAGCTATTATGAAGTTCTGTGAGGTGTCCGCTATCTTCAGCCCATCTTCTCATCCGTGCTTTAACTACTTGTGCAATAGCCTGTATAGCACACTGGTCACAGTTATAGGCCTGTAGCTGCTGAGGAAGTTGCTGTCAGCGCATTTCTTGGGGACTAGACATACGCGGCTTCGTAACCAGACTTCGGGGATGGAGTTCCCTTCTATAATACCCGTGAAGATAGCAGCAAGATGTTCTCTCGCTATCTTTACCAGGCGCTTTACCAGACTTGCGGGTATACCATCCAACCCATGTGCCGTGTGTGATGCTATTCGCGCTAGGGCACGTTCTAGTGCTACTCGCATCACTTTCCCTTCACGGTCCGTCGCCTGTGCATCCCCTCGTGATGGTGGTATATGTACTTTGGCCTCTGCGGCTGTCAACGGAGCTGAGGCTCCGAAAACGTTCTGGGTGTACTCAGTTATCCGCTTTTTGACATCAGAGACCTGTTCTCCATCACCTCGTCACGGAGGGTTGGTCGTGAGGCGCTTTTCCCGTCCAACGTCGATACATATCTCCAAAAGTTCTGCATTCTACGGAAACTGCTGGGCTACGTCCACCACACGCCACATTGTGGTCGCGCCGCCTAGGAGAAGGCCTTGGCGCTTCGGTGCTGTGGCGCCATCTAGTTTTGCATAGACAAACAAGCTGCGGAAAACCACGGCCTTCTTGACGTGCGCCCGCAATCTCGGAGATTATGGGAAAACGGTCTATATTACTGCCTCCATGCTATGGGCGTACACGTCTGCGCTATCTATCATGAAGGGAAATAACAGTCGTACGCGAGCTACGCTTGCAATACTACGGATAGCACTCGAACCGGCTATCGCTCGCAAACGATGCCGCGCCTCCTTGCGCACAGTACACAGCACAGTCTGCCCTTGAGTCGCTTCAGCTGATCTACAAACACCTATTCCCCAGCACCAGTGTGAGGTAGCGTACTATAGACACTACCTTCTGGTTAACTTCCCTGCCTTCCTCTTCTCGTTATCTTCTCTCTCTCTCAGCGAATTTATATGACAGCTACAGGTCCTACTGACCTATTTTGCCAATGCCTGGTTCAAGATCTGTTTTCATTCTTTTTTTTTTCTCGGAAGGTTGTCCTTAGACATAACATTAATTGCAACAAAGGCTCATCGCACCGAACGAATGAGGTTGTGAACTGGTCTAATGGGCTCAACTTCGTAAGTCAGGGTGGTGAATCGCACGATGCCCGGTCGTCTCCTACCGCTGCACTAGATAAGGGTATTGGCATTGTTCAGTACTGCCACGATAACATTAATGCAATCCTAATTCGGTACCCATCAGCTTCAGTATTCGCTGGTCTAGATCTGCTGATCCGCTGGTCGCGGTTTCGAATCCCGGTCGCGGCCGCCGCATTTTCGATGAAGGCGAAAATGCGAGGACCCGTGTGCTTATATTTAGGTGCTCTTGAAGAACCCGACGAGGTTCAAATTTCTGAAGCCCTCCCCTACTGCGTCTTTCATTATGATATCATCGTTTTGGGACGTTAAACTTCGTCAATTATTAATAATCAGCTTCGTTATCTATTCTACGTGTCTTTAACTATCGTTTCCTCACGAATCACTCATTTTGTTTACCATTCCCCTTTAATTTTTTGCTGATGGTGACTAACCCGACTCGAGTTACAAATAATCACATATTCTTGATTTGATCCCTACAGTGATTCTCAAGAATATTATTTTACTGAATTCCGCTCCATGTCTCTGCGATCACTGCTTGCTACACTTCACGTAAACTCCAGCATACCTACTACTATATATACTAAGAAACATGCGGTAATCCATCACTACAATGCCGCAAAATTGGAAGAAATCAACCACGAGCTATTCATCTTTTTTGACGCTTACACTTTCAACATAGAAAAGTGGAGGAACTCTGGGATCTGTTCTTTAACAATATCTATGACCTTACTCTATGACTGTATACTCTAGTGACGTAAGAAGGGCGCGCGCTGACTAAGCCCTATATATACTACATTCACATAATAGAAAGGAGGGTGCGCTGCCACAGGGGGGGGGGGGCGGGGGGGCTGCAAAGTCAGCCCCATACTATGACAAATAGAGAGAGGTGGCGCTGCCATTGCCCCCCCCCCCTCCGTTGCCCCCCTCTTTCCCTCTCCTCCTAAGAAGGTCATTGCGCACACCTACGAAGGCAAATTGCAATATTTGCTCTTTGCCTTGACATTTACAATACCTGCGGGGACGGGCACACTTATGTGGATTTCTGGGCGCATTTTTTAACACCCTGTGGGTAACTCTAGGTTGAATAAGAGCGTGCAAGCCTTACGTACCGGATTAAAAGTTTGCGGACGCGGAGTGAGATGGAAGTTGGGGTGGCGGCGGACTAATGCGTTAGGAGGACTAGAGCGTTGTGTGACGCTGTGTGACGGGAGCATTGTTGCGAAGGTTCGCAGCGTAGCATTAAATCTGGGATATGCACGTTCAAAGTCTACGAAGAAGAGAACGTGGTAGAAGCATTGAACACGCGCTTAGCGCACACTTCCAGCTGCGTTTACTTTTTGAAGGTACAAAATTTCTACAAGTTGACGAGGAGCAATCGCACCCATAATCTAACAGGTGGCGAAAATGTGGCAAGACCACGTGCGCGTTCAAGCCCGGAAGGTTGCTAATGTGACCATCTAAGAAATCCATTTCTGTTCTTGATAATGAGGGTGAACTAACGCATTAGTCACCTCTTTGTAAAGCGCACGCAATCTCGCTCCATTTTATCAGCCTGTTGTTAGATTATCAATGCGATTGCTCCTTGTCAGTACTCACGAATGTTATGTTAGCGTAAACGTGGTCATTGGGAAGGGCCTTCGTCCCGCAGTGAACACAGGCTGATAATGACGATGACATTCAAGAAAAAAGACACACACACACACACACACACACACACACACACACACACACACACACACACACACACACACACACACACACACACACAATTGAAAAAGCCTGCGCTTCGCGTGCAAGATGCGGTCGTGTGGGATGACAGGGAGCGGCAGCAGATTGAATGACTCGCCTCGGCCGTATACCATCTATACTGCTCGCGGTCTCTGCGCGTTCGTATACCTTCCTATCACTGCTCGTCTGTGTTTGGCGATGTCGGGAAGTGTCTTCGAGAGGAGAGATAAACATGGCGGCTCGACTTAAAGGGATGGACGATAACCGATAAGTGCTCCAACGGAGGCGTGCGGGACCTGGTAGTGACTTGAAGGGATTGCGCCGAAAAGGTGGAAGTGATCGAGAAAAGGCGGCGCTTTAGGTAAAGCCATCAATGACAACACGTGTAGACACATTATTTATTGTGTGTAGCTTATCTGTATGTAAAGAAGAATGTCAGGTAAGAAGACGCACAATGTCGCCTCCGCCACCATGAAAAAATTCGCAATGATTCTAGCGAAAACGACTAGGTCGTGCATGAATATTGGATATATGGATCAGGGGGGGGGGGGGGGTGTATATATCTGTAATGTGCGGTTTCGTGGCTTTGACACGCATGCCCTGAGTCAGCAGTTTCTCTACAATCGGCCATCTTCCGGTGACGTCCTGTTTAGGAACGCTGGAGACGATTTAAAAGGGATGTCGAGATAGTTTCAGAACCAAACCGAGTATTGAAGGACTCTGATAATACTTGTACGTTTTTCAACTCTTCCCTTCGTTGGCGTTTAGCTACTAGCCTCTCTTGCGCGAACGTCGCAGTTGGCTAGGCCACGTCGTGCCCGTTCCCGCGTCAGCTTTCGCTGGTATACTTACGTCGGGCGGCTTCTTTCTCGGGAGCAGTCTTGGCCATTATGAAAGCGCAAGTGATTGATTGCTTGTTATGTGGAGTTTAACGTCCCAAAACCACCATATTATTATGAGAGACACCGTAGTGAAGGGCTCCGGAAATTTCGACCACCTGGGGTTCTTTAACGTGCGCCCAAATCTGAGCACACGGGCCTACAACATTTCCGCCTCCATCGGAAATGCAGCCGCCACAGCCGGGATTCGATCCCGCAACCTGCGGGTTAGCAACCGAGTACCTTAGCCACTAGTCCACCGCGGCGGGGCAAAGTGCAAGTGCAAGTTCACAAATAACCGTCGCCATCCTTTTCACTTCACCGATGGTGGTGGTAGTGGTTGGGTGAAAGAAAAGACGCATATTTTTTATGGAATCTCGCAATACGTCTGGATTCCTCCCCTGAGCCTCACGCTCACCCTTTTCGACGTGCTTCTCATTGGTTCACTCTCTTCCCAAGGCCTCACTGTCCCCATTCCTGGCGCAGCCCTCCCCTTCCAACGGAGGTTCACTTTTACCACATTGCGATTCCATCGGACAGGGAAGCCTCGACTGAGCACCGCTTCGGTGCGGGAACTAATGCCGTTCTAATCCAGCGCTAGTGTATTTATTGCGTAGCGATTTGTGCAGTTCTAAGCCCTGTGCTAAATGCAGTTCCATTACTCTGTAACCAGAGAAAGGGCGTAGCACGGGCGGCCCAGCGATTCTCGTTGCGCTTCTGTTGGTCTTAAAAATTATCTCTCGCAGGATTTCGTAAGTTAAATAGACTTACATGCAGACGTCAGCCTGAGTAGAGCAGACCTGCCTGGATAATTATCATGGTAAAACGTCCATGCTCGATGAGCTTATCGATAAGCGTTCGTGCACTTGTACCCTATATAGAGTGATGTCATCTTCGTGCATTTGGCAGCCGCCGGTCTGCCTTGTCATTTTAGGAGCGAAGTCTTCACGACATCTTTCAGATAAAAAAAAAGTGCGCTTAAAATGTTAGTGGAGTATAAATTCACTTGTTTTGTTTTGATATTTATTTCTGACAACCAGTACACATAGTTGCGCAGAAAATTGGTGTAAAGTTAAAGAAAGCCTGACAAAGCGCCAATATACGTGCACATGAATCGTGCCATTTACGTGCCCAAGAATCCAAGAGACAAAGAAGCCAAGCAAATTATACGAGCTGAATGAAGAATTGCAGTCTTGAGCGGAAACGAATTGATGCAAATAAAAAAAATAAGCAGATCATCAATCTAAATGGGATCAATTTTATGCGAAGCCCTTAACAAGTACCTGTTTTAACACTTTTTTTCATTTAATCTGTCTTATATTGACGTCCGAACATACAAATGGCGTAAATATATAGAGAAAAAAAGTTATGAGAGGGGCAAAAATTTCGCTATTGTGGTCATTTGCTTGTATAAGTGTAGGTTTTACTTGTAATGATGTATTAACTAAATCAAGGTGGAAATATTTTTCTTTTAACAAACGACTGTTGTGTTATTTAGTCTAGTTGGAAACTGGCCAAACAGCAGTTACATTTCAGTGCTGAAGCTTAACACCTGAAGGGGTTCTCGCGGCAACATGTCAGTAAAAATATTTAGGCTGTAAATAAGGTTGGCTGAGAAATATTTTCAACTGTACGACTGGTAAACGGTTATAGGAGATCAAAAATATACATTGGGCTAGCACAGTCCTTAAATTTCCTAGCTTCCGACATTTTTAGGGGGTCTAAAATCGACACCGTAGTTCTTGAACGCGATCACCAATGCCAAGTATTTTCCCCTCAAGCAACTTTATGAGGTGTACAATTTCTTGATGACCATGTGCCTCAGCCATACAGTTCAGGCGTTCCTCGCGTACGCTTAAGCAACCACTTCTGCTGCATCTGCAGTCTTCTCGGGGCGCTCGTCCATGGCTCCGCCTCTCAGACATGGTCCAAGAGAATTGTCGAGATGATCCTGACAGCGATCTGTGCTTCCCTTTTAAATGCAAGCTCATTTTTTTTCGCATTTCACACTGGTACCGCACCAGATCACACGACCTTCAACACATGTCCTGCGGGCAGCGCATGCGCCTTGATTGATTGATTGATATGTGGGGTTTAACGTCCCAAAACCACCATATGATTATGAGAGACGCCGTAGTGAAGGGCTCCGGAAATTTCGACCACCTGGGGTTCTTTAACGTGCACCCAAATCTGAGCACACGGGCCTACAACATTTCCGCCTCCATCGGAAATGCAGCCGCCGCAGCCGGGATTTGAACCCGCGACCTGCGGGTCAGCAGCCAAGTACCTTAGCCACTAGACCACCGCGGTGGGGATATGCGCCTTGGAACATCCGTGGTACGCCACAACTGGGATGTTGACGCGCCTAAAACGCGTACGCATAATTGTTAAAACAACAAACTACATAACAGAACGAATTCACGACACCCTTTCACCATAAACACCACTGTCAATGCTGCAGGGGGCTCAGCCCATCCTCGCCCCCTCAGTGTTGTCGATATCGCGTGTGTATATGTAGTACAGGCATACGTGCAAACACGCGAACATACAAAAAGTAGCGCTGCACCCTAACCCCCTCCCAACCGCACACACACACAAAAAAAAATCCTGGCTACACTATACTGCGAAACATAATTAGCGAATGTTTGCAGCGCGCACACAACCAAAGACTTAAGAAAGACAAACAAGTACATCTCCTCTCACGTCTGCTTGTTGGGTGCGTGCTAGAAACTTTCCATATCTAATTCCGGGAACCTAGCTATAGTTTTCTACGTTTTTTACACACTATCGGTCACTTGCCACGTATCTCGCGGCACAAAAATATCGTGGATACCACCGCTCTGCTCACAGAGAAAACCAGCCGTCTTCGAGATTGCGCAAAATCTACTGGCACGGGTACATTCCAACTTCCCGCTTCCGAGTTCCTTCCTTGTTTCCATACCACGCACAACGAAGAACAGAGTGGAAAACCTCGTCGCCCAACTCCAGCCGTGTCGCTTATTTACTTGCCGGTCGAGCCGCGCGTTCGAGTGACATAACGCTGCGCGGTTACCAACCTTTCTGCTGCGCACGCACGTGTGCGAAGAAGCGACACAGCACATGTTTTCGCGATTGACGTGTTTGTCACAGCTTGCAGCTGCGTTTCCGCGCGGGCGTGTCGATTTCCCTCTCCGTAAACGTTAGCATTCACCGCTCAGTGGTGTAGCGAGCAAAACAGCCTATCCAGAGCTTCTTTCCGGCTGCGTCTTGGCCCGCATTTGAGCACAGTTCACCGTAAAACCGAAGGGCAGCGCTGGGCCACCGTCGCTGACCGGATGGCAGGAGTTTTGTCGAAGGCGTCCGGTGATTGCGACCGATCGCGGCGGGGATCGCCGCCGCGACCTCCGTGCGGCCGCTCCTTGGGAGCCGGGTGCAGCGCCCTGAGGTTCGTGTGCAGCGGCTCACTTATCTGCTGAGACGCAGCGCCGTTCGTACTACACTACTAGCAGACAGCTTGCCAGACGGTCGACGTTGCCGCTCGGTTAATACATCCGCCGAGTCGTCGACGCTCTTCTCGCACCCATCGTACGGCAACGCCGACGTCTTGGACCTGCTCCACCGTGGCCCAACGAGGAGACGCCGCCTCTAGAGAGGGCTCTGACACACGGGCACCAACGACCCGCAGCTGGTGAGTGCGTTCTTTTGCCTATGCGAATGTCTGTGACAATTGACGCGCTCCGCGGGCGAACGGAAACGTATCGCGGAATACCGACGTTTTCCGGTCGTTTGTGCGGCTTCAAGTAGGGGTCGCCCTTCGCGTTCTGCGCTTTTTCGGGCCAGTGCGAACACGGCAACGTTATCTCAGGCCGGAGTGTCGCGTCGTCCGCGTTGCCTGCGCCCCAGAAAGCTTTGAGGCAGCGTGAGAGCGACTTGTCCACCGGGGGACAACCAGAGGAATGTTGGATGGCGGGAAATGTCGGCTATGTTCCCATACAGATGAGAAATAATGAACATCTCCGTTACACTGCTATACGAGCAGCACAGAAAGCAGCTGAGGGTGTCATCCGTGGGTGACACACATGCATAGGCGGGCATTTAAATCGACCTTTGGTTCAATCTGGCGCTAAATACGTGGCTTCTTTTTGCCCATCGTCCCTTAAGAGCTGTGTACAGATGGGCACGGAAAATGTGGACACGATCCTCGTGCCTCTCCACCTGTACGGTACGACAAACTTGCCACAACACAAGATAAGCGGTCACCTTATCTTTCTTTCAGTGTCGGGGTGGGGGCGTAATTAGTGGCGTGCGTGTTCCACAGACATACTTTCCAGTAATCTCTGGGAGGCGTAATTAACCTAATGATTGCGCGTGGTTACACGCTCGGCTGTAAAAGATGCCGGATTTTGAGTTTGCCTCATGCACTAACATCATTCTTGTTTCGTCCGCTGCGTAGCTAAGAGCGCTTTGAACTTCAGCTATAAAACGCTCGCTTTGCTGAACCCGAAGTTGCGGTTACCATCTCGGAAGCTGCGGTTGCTGGAGATGACCACCATGGTAGTGGGTACTTTCGGTACTCTCTAAAAAACAACACGTTCCAGAGCAGATGCTCATGTAGCGGGCATTTTATTTCAACCCGTTGTTCTCTGGCACATTTACTTCGACGCAAGGTCTTAGAACAATAGTTGTTCCAATTTTTTATTTAATACTTGGCATCGCCCTTTCATTTGCGTTCCGTTTCGCGAGAGATTAGCCAAGGAGTGGTAATATTCGAAGTGATTGCACTGCTTTCGCGTACACTGCCGATAAGAGATCGCTCGCCCTGTCACTGCGCTCGTCTGTGATCAGATAAGGGAACCGGGTGATCGGCGCGAACCTCGCATGTCGCATCTTATCGGGTGACGTCGGCGCAACTTTGCTGATCGGTGGAAAAGTTGCACGAGTGTTCAAAGCACGTTCCGTCTGATGAACTGACCGTGACCCAAGCCTTCACTGCATGACCCCGTGGAACGCGGATAGTAATCTTATCGTTAAAGGAACTCGCATATACATACGCAGATGGCCATAGAATCAGCAGCCTAATACTGGCAGACTGCATAACCATCCTTTACTCGGGCGAAGATCTTGGGTGCATCGTATTCAAGCACGTCAGCCATCAAAACCACATGAGTCCTATATTCTTGAAGGCAACATCACTGGGCGACCACCCAGTGAAGCGCTGCACTGTGGGTGTGTTGCGCAATGTGCAATCTGCTCCTCTCTCTCTCTCTTTTACATCTTACTCATCCCTCCCCACGTGTAGTGTAGCAAACTGAACGTAGCTGTAGTTAACCGCCATACGGTTCTTATATTTCCCCCTGTCGCGTATTTCAAAGTGTCAACATTCCAGGTCATTCCCTTCCTAAGCTCGCATCACTCACTCGAGGTCACTCAATCGTAATACATCACGGGATTAGGTCGCCGGAATTTATGGCGTCGTAATGACGCCACTACGAAGTCACATCACGTTACATGGTTACCATTTCGCCCCGCCGCGGTGGTCTAGTGGCTAAGGTACACGGCTGCTGACCCGCAGGTCGCGGGTTCGAATACCGGCTGCGGCGGCTGCATTTCCGATGGAGGCGGAACTGTTGTAGGCCCGTGTGCTCAGATTTTGGTGCACGTTAAAGAACCCCAGGTGGTCGAAGTTTCCGGAGTCCTCCACTACGGCGTCTCTCATAATCACATGGTGGTTTTGGGACGTTAAACCCCACATATCAATCAATCGATCAATGGTTACCATTTCAAAGGTGGGCTGGTCCCGGAGGCGATGCGAAACCACGTGCGCTGCTGAAAGCTTTCGGGCGCGATCAATACAATCGACGGAGATGAATAAAGCGGTTGTGTTCGCGTTTCAATCGTCATCGGTGAATGCACAAGGGATTGCGTGACTTTTTAAGTCATGCATGACTTGCCCATATAATCCTATTTATACGTGTGATGTAATCTTATTACATCAGCAGTGCCTAGCTCATGTAATCCTCTCAAATTCATACAAGCAAAAAGTAACATAGCCGGAACGCTTGGACAGTACACCACTATGCGTGAAATCGGATGCAAAACCCATTGCGAATGCGTAGTGTCTTCGTTCTCGTTTGTGGGGCTCAATCCCGATCGGGCTCGATCGAAAATGTGCCTTGTCGCACCCTTGTGAAGGAATATACCAAAGCGAAATGTTGTAGTTTGGGGACAGCCACCACCACGTTGAGTATGATTCTAGGGCTATATCTCTTATACGCCTTATCGCGTGTGACTGCGCTGCACGCAGATAAGAGCGCATTCTTCGAGGAACTCTATTGCTATATTGCCACAATCCCTCCTCAAGTTTTGTTGTCGCCTCGTTTCGTTGTCATTAATCTCAGCGCAAACCACGCCTGCAGTGTTCGAGAAGCTTGGGGACTGCAGTAGATCATTTTGTTAAGATTACGCCCACTTCGCCAACAGGCACAGATTAGTCTGGAACCTACGTGGCCGCTAGCGATAACGCCAGAATATTATGGCACCTGTATAAATGCCGACGAGCTTCACCACTTGTCAGTTGATCGACGGCCGACGCTCTGCTCACCGCTATTCGGCACCAGTGTGTTTCGTTGTAATCTGACCTTTCGTTGGCTGGCCTCAAGCTCGGCCCAAATAAACGGTTTCATCTTCTGACTGATTGATTTGTGGGGTTTAACGTCCCAAAACCCATGATATAATTATGACAGACGCCGTATATAGTGGAGGGCTCTGGAAATTTCGACCACCCGGGGTTCTTTAACGTGCTCCCAAATCTGAGCACACGGGCCTACAACATTTCTGCCTCCATCAGAAATGCAGCCGCCGCAGCCGGGATTTGATCCTGCGACCTGCAGGTCAGCACAGCCGAGTACCTTAGCCACTAGACCACCGTGGTGGGGCTGGTTTCATGTTCTAACAGTCTCTGCCTTCGTCGACGTCACGACCCCGTGACAATATACACTATTTGCAAGGTAAAGAGAGTAACGCTTTCACCGTAAAATGCGCCAATAAGGCTGTTATTTGTTTATAACACAACCAGGACACCTTTAATTGCTTGCGATATCTGCATAATTATACCATAAATAGCTCGGCGAACATCTGCTATTCATTCCTAACCCAATTAGCTCGGAATACTGGTGCATCTTAAAAGAGAATTGACGCCAAATTTTTAACATTTGAGTTAAAACCAATGAAGCTGAAGGATAAATATTGAGGTGTTGTAGAGCTGCCTCAATGATATACCACAACATTTCTTGCTGGAAACACTTCCGTTTGTTTCCCAGGAGAGGTAAGTGGTTTAATGTCATAATGAGGAGCTGGTCACGTGGGGACACTGTATTTTGACTTCACCCAGTTGTACCTCCTTGAGTGCACCTTGGTGGCAAAACCGATTATTTTGGATCCACCGACACAAATAAGCAATCATATCTACTGACTCGTTCAGTCTAATAAAATTTCTACATTTAAAACTATATTTCTAACCTTTCTCCTCGGTACATTTTCACCGTTGATGGTTTTAAATAGCGAGGAAACGTTTATGCTATTCTGCTGGTTACCAAGTCCAGTGGAGATGCAGACAATGAAAATGCGCATGAATCCCTTCTTTGCAGCACAGAAAGCAGTGAAAAAAACTAAAATACCCCTGAAAGGAAGGCACCGAACAATGACAGAAACAATGACAGAAGGGAAAACAGTTAATCACAATGACAGCAACACTGACACTACTATGTATGTAAAAAGAAAAAGTTGAAGGAAATCCTGAGCCTTGACCTTGACTTGGCTGCTTGGTAGTGGCGTTCACACATCGGCCATGGTGTGCCCTGCGGCTTTCTTTGGATTAACATTGTGTTTCATTGCCCTGCGGAAGTAGATCTCGGAGGCCACACCGAAAGAATCCCATGTTTCAGATCAACCCCGCCAGAGGACGCAGTCATTCAAGCTGCTCGGTTTATTTAAATGAACTCAGTCATATAAAGGGGAACTCTGCTGTTTTTTTCGATATTTGTCAATTTCAGTAGAACTTTGAACATGTGATTTTGTCGGTGCCACGGTGATATGTGACAAATTGTACAACGGTAAGTCATTTAGTTTTTTAGAAGCACGTTGTAAACGCGGGTCACCATGTGTATGTGACGTCTGGGCCTACTCTTCTTCAAAAACCTCGCTTTCCCAGCAGACGGATGCAGCGCGCGCTTTTTTCTATGAGGCGATGACAACGCGAGCACAGTTCAGTTCAGGTTCACTAACATGTGACAGTTCATTGGTCGTTATTGTAAGTTATCTTATGCTATGATGTATGTATCCAACGTATAGGTGACTCTTAACTCGTGGTTTCGTGCTAGTTTTGCTTTTACAAGACGAAAAACGGAAGTTATGAACCGGAAGTGCTTGAAAGAAAACAAGTGTCACTCGGGGCTGGCGCCACCGGTAAACTCCATCTAGCGGTGCCGATACTTAGCAAATGGAAAACGTGCCATCACTGTTTGGACTCTTTAGAGCTTTAAATTTCTCTTTAAATACGCACCGCATTGCACCGGCCGACTGGAAAGAAATGAATTGATAAGAAAAAAGATGTGTGTCGTGTTTCGCCTTCGTGTCATCTCAGGCAATTGAATAAGGGGCCATGAAGACAGACAGACAGACAGACAGACAGACACACAGACAGACAGACAGACAGACGGACAGACGGATGGACAGACGGACAGACGGATGGACGGATGGACGGACGGATGGACGGACGGACGGACAGGAATAGTCAGTGTTTTTGTTGCGGCAAGAAATGCTTTGCACAAAATACTGGAACATGCCCGATTTTGGGATTTCTTTTTTTTCTTCTCCTTTCTTCATTCTTTCGTTCCTTTATTTTTGTCTTTCGTTTTCTTTCTTTCTTTGTATTCCATTGCGATATGCCCCCTCCTTACTTCGCCGGGAATTCGAATAATTGTATGCCCAGAATTGGAGTTTCATCCACGTGTACAGCATGCAGTGCCGCATTTGAGGTGCTCCAGGTAACAACGGCGGCCAATCATTAATATTTAGGTTATAAAGAAAATGTAGCAGCGTGAAATGACGCATGACTTCGATAAAAGACTAGATTTCTCTATCGCAAATGACAAATGGGTGATCTGCGACGGGCCCATAATCGACGGAGCATAAATGACAGTAAACAGCGCATACTAATATTCATATGATTAGCGCACCTTCGATGCATGTAGTTTCTCTATGCTCACCGGCATCCGGTTTTTCACCTGCATCAACTTCACCTCTGAAATGTGGAACTCGCAAGAGGAGGAGGAGGTAAAACATTAGGCAGGTATAGTTTACCGTCAGCGTGATAGCGGTGGTTAAGTGAATAGCGTTACCATGCCAAAAACGCTCGTTGAGGATATCGCCTTACAGTTTAATGGAATAGCGTTCACGCCATTAACGTAACCCAGCTCGGACGGTGACGCTACCTTTCGGAGGGTGAATAAATTAAAGGAACAACGAAAAGAAAAAGAAAACGGCCGTATATTCCTTTGTCAACGAGCGAAGCAATGTTACAAGTTCTTTTCGTAATAATATAAAAAGTAAATAAACATGAACTACGCACGAAACGCAAAAACATTTATATTGCAGATTTGTCTACATAGATATTTCTAGTTGGGCCTAGAGACATTCGAAATAAGAAGGTATATAAAAAACTACGCTAACTTATCCGTGATACTCGGTCATCGAAGCTAACCGAAGGCAAGCGGAGCCATTTGAAGCAGTCATTAGCTGCTCAAAACGGGAATATTTTACAACTATACGCCAAAATTGCTTCGAAGCGGCCGTCAGAAACGACCGACATGTTTTACGTACACTACATAAACCACGCCAACACGGTAAAGTGAAATATAAAAATAGCCTGTGTACGGCGAGCGGTATACTGGTCACGTATGTTGCTGCGCATGCGCACTTCGATCCCGCTACTACGGTAAACTCGGTAAGCTATAACTGTCTATTATTGACCAATCGATTCCGGGCATGTACCTTCCGGGGTCTCTGCACGACTCCTCAACGCTTTGCGTTCATGAGTTCATGTAGCTCTATGACGTGGTCAGTGGCGATCTGCTGGGCTGGGTCCGTGAAGCGCAGCAGGATCTCCCATTCCTTCCGCATGGTCAGTTGCTCCAGAGAAGGGATCTCCCATTGCTTCCGCGTGGTCAGTTGCTCCAGAGAAGGGTCGAAAGCTGTTTTCAGAAACCTGAATGTCGGATACTCGGAACAAGTTGCTGGTATGATAAAGTTCACGGGAAGCAGGAAGCTGCAAGGAATGAAAAATTATTGAACTTGGAACGTTGCTGGAGTCAATGGGTCAGCAAGACTTGCTGTAAAACAAGCGTTCTTGCAGATTGACTTTCAGATAATTTCATATTACTATGTAGGCATACTTACCAGCAAGCCTTTTCCTTAACCTATAAATAATACTGCTCGTCAAAGATTGGTACTAAAGTTCAGGCACAGTGGACGGGACAATATGTGGACGAGCACTTCACCAGCGTCAGGAAGCTGAACTTCCGTTTGGTTAAGGTGCTATTGATGATTGTTAATTGATGCCCTTGTTCACTGCACTGCAAGCCTTCCTATTAGATCGCTTCAATTCCAACCAAATGCGTGTGGATCTTTACTTATCAGACATGATAGATGACATGCGTATGGTAATTAAGTGGTATAGCTATTTTCACGATAGTTCGTCCGTGTTTCCTGTCAGTTTTGAACTTGTATTTGGTGTTAAAAGGTCATTTGGGCCCATTATTTCGCTTTACACACGAGGTGTCTTCCATTGACGCGTGCGGTGACTTTTCTATCGTATGCCTAATCTAAAAATGTGAAAGTCACTCCACGGAGGTGTTGCACAATATCACGAGGGAGGGTACATTAAAACGATAAAGAAAGGGAACCAGCTGGCGTTACTGGGCACTTCAACACACTATAGTCGGTTACAACCTAAGAATAAATGTAAGCTCCGCCTACAGCCGTACCTCTTGCCACCCCGAGAAATCGGGATCGAATTACATTTGTTCATTTGTGTGACGCCAAGCATTGTTCGCGTATATTACAGTGGTGGTTTCCTTATGAAGACACTAGTTATTGGTAAAAAAATTGGTAAATTTTATAAATAAAAAAAATCAAAAATTTCAATCGGTCAATTTTCAAAATAAAAAAGTGGTATTGGTCAATTTCCGCAAAGATTTCGACATGACTCTCTGCCAAACACAGTTCTTCAAGTAAGGACGTCAAATTTTTAATTATTTTTGGGCGTATTATTCGTGTTAGCAGCCAAAAAGTATTTATGGTTGCAACGGAAGCCACGTAGCAAGACTCTCTCACACAGATGAATGGCTGGTGACCCGCAGTTTTTGGGGCGGTGCTTGTTCTTTTATTTGTGTTTTGATTTTTATTCTTACGTTGTCACCGACTATAGTATTTTGTCTCTTTGTCCTCTTCGAGGCTTTTACACGCTACAATAAAAAAAAAAGAATTAGGGCAGCTGCAGCTATGCACTAGCGTTGTGGACTTAGGAAAGAGCGGAGCTAGTGCAATTCCTCTTCTCTCTCTCTTCCCTTTCCAACCCTTTGCTATCTACACCGTACAAAACTATGCTATGTTCTGCCCTCTCTTATCTTTATTCGCTCTTCCTCCTCACATCGTCCCTTTCACTCTCAATTCAATTTCTCACACCTTTCTGTATAGGGCTACCATTTGTTTCACCATCTCCCCTCTTTCCCCTCTTTCTTGACCTCTATTCACTTTACGACTCCTTGCTATACTGTATACAAGGCGATGGTATGCTTTACTTTCGCTACATAGTTTTCCGTATATGCACTACTCTGGCGCTAGTGTTTATTGGAGCTGCAACGCACGACGCTTCGGATGGCATGGGAATGATGGCCATGCAGTACGCACATTTGTCTACTCTTCTTACTTTCGGATCCGCTTGGCTTTGCGTGGCTTTGAGCTGCTTTTGTCAAGAAACGGCAATTAGCAAATGTTCAACAGTTTCACTTCACCGCCTTAACCTTTTCAGAGTCACCAGTTCAAATCGGCTCACGGAGTAGTTCACAATGGTCCACTCTTTTATTCGCAACAGAACCTGAACATAGCAATTAACGAAGCCACAGGCGCGATCGAAGCCCGCAAGCACGATGATTAGGCAAACATGTGTACTACCCATCATTGCCGTGGTCACTGAATGATTGCAGCGCGAGACTCCCTTCTAGTTAATTTTAGGAAACTCCCTTCTTGCTCATCCCCATATCCCTCTTTCAACCCCTATAATGTATTGCGCGTGGCTAGCAGCGAATGTTTATACCCTTACCTCATCCTTTTTATGTTCCTCACCCTTATATGTCGTGTTGCAGCAGTGGTTACAGTGCTCGCCAGTTCACCCAAAGGTCGTTGGTTCGATCCCTGGCCGCGTCGGTCACGTTACAATGACGGCGGGATGCAAGAGCACTCGTGTGACGTGCACTTCGCGCAAGTTTTAAAGTACGGCTAAATAAGTGTTACGTGCACTTCTATCACGTGCGGTTCTTTCGTCATGCGTCAGGTAAAGGGTAAGCAATTTTTCGCGTGATTATCAAAAGCTCGTAGCTCACGGACGTTGTATACGAACCACCACTACGACGCTGTCAAGCTTTTGCTTGGCAACGTGGCCCTTCTGTAACGATTCGTGACATCCACGATGTCGATGTCTCATACAAACCGAACTTCTCTCGGAGGCCTTACTTAGAGCGACCAGGAAGCGGAGGTCTACACCGAAAGGAAGTCACCTCCAGGTTGGATGCAGAAGCGGAAGTGAACGTAAAACAACGAGTATTTATCCGAAAGTCAATACGTGCACTGTTGTTAGTATTCTGAAGGTATAGTATCTGAAGCCCCAACCGTCGATCTGGCTGTCCAACGCTATTGTTTCAAAGTTTATATCAACACTGTAGATACTCTAAACGAGCTGGGCGTGTTAAGCAGGTGAGAACAAAATACGCGTGCCCCTGTTGCCATTCCCAATTTTGACGACGTTTGCTCCAGATGGAGTATTTAGACCCTGAACAACGATTTCAGAGTTCTTGCGACAAAGGAATAGCTTGTTCACCTCAAAGAACAATAAAAAAATTTAACTGAAAAAACAATTTTCCGTGGGTTTCACAGTTTTGAAGAGTACATAGCTAAATAACGATGTGCTTCTTGGGCACAATATTTATTCCCATCAAACAAGGGGAATTCGATTTTATGAGTGTTTTATTTTCCTTCGTCTATTAAGGACATTTGAGAGCAAAAATTTGAAAATATAGTAAACGGCACAATATACTTGCTTTTCATAATTTTACTGCCGTATAGGCTTGTTAAACTGAGAAATTTAAAACTTGGTATATTTTGTCGTTCATATTTTTTTCTTTCGTTTAAAATGATTTTATTGGATCTTACGCACACCGTTATACTTCAAAAATGTGCTGAAAACACAAGAACACAGGGGTTTATTGTGCTTTTCCCAAAAAGCAATTTTAGTTCATTTCTAATCTATCTGATTGAAGGAGAGGACGTCGTCCACCACCTACTTTTCAGCAAGTTGTTAAAAATTTACGGAGCCTTCCGGCTTACGGCACCTCTCATGGTGATATAGTGGTTATGGGCCGTCATGCCACATAATAATAATTATTATTATTAAACATAAACGTAAGCCCGGACGCTGTACCGAACGTAGGATAGTATTATGAAATAAGAATTGGTGGGGTTTAACGTCCCAAAACCACCACATGTTTATGAGAGACGCCGTAGTGAAAGGCTCCGGAAATTTCGACGTGCACCTGGGGTTCTTTATGGTGCATTCAGACGACGGACCGAATCCGGATTTGTCGTGGACGCGGACAGCTAATCCGCGGATGGTCCGCCTGCAGGCGCATCCACACGACGGGCGGTGTCCTAGGGGAAAACAGCCGGATTACCCTCGACAGCAGATTCGGCGCTCACCTGCGCCCGCTGGCAGCAGACCGGTTTGAGAGTATTCAACATGGATGCCTGCAAGAAGCGAAGCTTGGCTGCGATGTCTGTCGTGTTGTGACAAATGAACGAGTAGTGTTATTCTTTCAGGAGAAAAGGGAGTTGCTAGCAGGATATTCTTTTAACTACATTATTCCCCACTTGTAGAACTGAACGTGTCTCCCGCCTTTTTTTTTTTTTTTTTAGAAGCGGCACGTCGCCGGTTGCAGAAGTTGGAATATTTCACCACACGGCTAAGAATCTCGCGTGTTAAGCGACATTTCCCGAACCACCAAAAGTGATTTCTGCATATTTAATCACCTGAGAACAGAGTCTCCGGAAACTAAGTAAACAATGCTCAAGCGTAGATGATGCCGACCAGTCATGCAGCTGTTCGCGAGCCATGGAGGACATGCCGCGAGCAGACGAAAAGTGTACTGGTTGCCACCAACCCCACGCTATTCCGCTGAAGGACCGGCTCTCCCCCGCCAGAATCCCGATGTGAGAAACAGGTTGGGTTCATCCGTCCGCGAGCCGCGCGGACGAGTCGCGGATGAGGGGAATCGCTGATGTGAGGTCACGTGACGCGCCGTCCGTCCCGCCACATCGGGATTCGGTCCGTCGTCTGAATGCACCATTACCGTGCACCTAAATCTAAGCTTTTCCGCCTCAATCAAAAATGCTGCCGCCTTGGCCGGGATTCGATCCCGCGACCTGCGGGTCAGCAGCCGAGTGTCTTAGCCACTATAACCCACCGCGGCAAGTCGTATTCTGAAATGACCACACAGGAGGACAATCAGCGCATTGTCGTTTCTGGTGCATGCCTATTAGGTGCTCAGAAAAACCGGAAATTTGATGGTGCTGTTAAGTATTTTCGGTGACGGTTATGGTGCCATGCGGTGCTCTTGACATGCCTCGTTTAAACATTCACCGTTTGACCATCGCTTGGTAAGTCTAGTGTATCGGTGATAGAGGCGCTATAGCTTCGATTACTGTTCTTTGATGGACGTATAGTGGACGTACGTAGAGATTTCACGCGGGAGCTTTCAGTGAATATTACCTTGCTGTATTTTCATTCGTCGTTGATTGTGAGAGCAAGTCTTTTCTTTTTTTAAGGGCGAAGCTTTTTAGGGCGTGGGGTGAGCGTCCCGTCGTAATCGTATGTAGCCACCTCTCGTTAGCTTCTTGAACCGGCCGTAGAGGGTGGTACTTGTACGTATAACGAAATTCATATACGCTGAAAAATGCAAATTGCACGATACTAGAGGACGTTACTGCTAGTATGATAAATAATAATAATCACAGCATACCCATGGAGTGGATGATGATGAGTGGGGCGAAGCGTCGGTCATTTCGTCCATGCTTCCGGCTGTCCGTTCGTTCTTGCTTCTGCCAATCCGTGCGCCCATCCACCCGTCCGTCTTCTCGTGTGTCCTTCTGTGCATCAATCCGTCCGTGCGTTCAACCCTGCGTTCGTCCATGCGTCCGTCCGTCCAGGCGTCCGTCCTCGCGTTCGTCCATGCGTCCCTCCGTCCGTGCCTCAAACAGACGACGGGCGGACGTGGCCAGTGGATGAATCACAGTTTGCCGACAAAAAGTGTGATACGCGCAAGGTGGCGGTGGCTCGCGCTCGAAGACGGAACCCCGATGTGCGAGCACGCGAGAAAATAGGAGTGACGTCACACGAAGAAGTTGGCAATGGCGTGTTCGTCGGCGGCGCCGTACGCTGGGGGGCGCGGTGTAGTCAAATAAAAGCCGTTTTGGCGCGCGCACGCGTTCAGAAGGTCGGCGGATGGACAAGGTTGCTGCAGAGTGGCGTGCGCGCAGGGCGCCTGAAGACAGAACTTCGATGTGCGAGCGCGCGAGGCAGAAGTGTGCCTTGAAGCTGCGCGGCGGCGCCGACAAGATCCCGGCGTACGAGAACGGGAGGCCGAAGCGGCACGGCAGTGGCGTGTGGACACAGCTTCGCTCCACTCTCCAACTTTCACCCTGTGGATATCCTGTCATTTTTTTGTGTGTGTGTGGCTGGAACGTGCCACGAGCATGAACCATGCATTGGTCGCGTGTTTCATTGCGTGCCGGCAACATGTCATGGCTGAACCACAAGTACGCTGTGTTGAACGCTCAACAAGAATACATTTCACGCAAGCTTGCGTTCTTTAGATATGTTGCTGTGATTTAAACAATCGCACAAAGAACGATTGGAGCATTTTCTGGACTTTTCGTAGCCTAGCCGCTTCGTAAAAATTGGTATACACTCGAAAATGTGACACACGGGTCGCTTTGCGTTCGTGGCTTTCGCTCTTGTGTTATGAGACGTTCTTTCTCTCTAACGGTCTGTACAATGACGATGCTATGGGAGAGCAGCTGATGCAGTGAACGTGAAAGTCTCGGATACCTCAATAAATGCGAATATTGACCGCCAGCGTCAACGTGAGTGCGCGAAAAATCGTCGCGTGTCAACTTCACAGTGTGTCGTCACCATGGCGCCACACTTGTAATGTCTCAGTTACTTGACCTGGACGTCATCGTGATGTTACAGGATGACGTCATCGCATAATATCGTCGCTTAGTGAAAAAGGGGCTCATCACAGAGGTGCGCAAAGCTTGCAACATACCCCTCTCCCGAACTCATTTTGATACGTTTGTCACATAAAGCTGAAATCTTAATGTGAGAGGTTGGAAGATGAGTTCGTACATTGGCTGAAAAAAGGTGGCTTTTTTACTTTTTAAATCATATTTGCATACGAGATATTGCATAAGAGATACTGTGAGTTTGGAACACGTGAAACTATACGTCACAAAAGGCTAACTTTCACAATCGTTTCAGAATGTGGCCCATAAATGGGACCCTCAACTTCCGTGAAATTTGGCGACGTCACCACTACACCCGAGCTTTACTTGTGTGGCAGCTTGGGCTAGTTAGTACGGCATGACGATAGTTATAGTGCCGGAACGACACGACGACACAGAGGCAAGAAGGTGTCTTTCGTGTCCTTCTTGCCTCTGTGTCTTCGTGTTGTTCTCGCGCTATAACTATTGCCGAGCTTCACGCTTGAGTGGCTGGTAGTGATGCCGTCATTGTCGCCATTGTCCTTTTGCCGCGCTTGCGCCAGCAGACCACTATTTGACGGCTGCCCGTGATTCCTTGTTCGCGGAGAATGTGGGGAAAGTGTGGACACCTCAATCAGACAACAATTAACGACAACGATGACGTTGTCAGCCGTTAGGCAGCCATACTGCAGGCGAAAAAACCCAAGCAGACGATGTTAGCGCTCAAGTGCATTAATTCTTTGTGCGCTCAAGTTGTCTAGGTTATCATGCTTAACAGACTAGATGGCGTTAGTTGCACCCTTCAGAAATATGGCGGTGGAGAGCATACAGAAACATGCCGGCTGGTTTTCATTTGAGCCACGGGAAGTAAAATGAATAATTGTTTAGGAAGGACGATCGCGCTTACTAGGCAACGCAAGATGAGCCCGGCGCATCTTTCGATATCTAAGCTTGTAAGAAATTGGAACCAACTGGGGCGCGCGCTTGAAAACCCTGCGCGTTAAGTTTGACTTCTTTGTCAGCGCTTTCAAGGAAGACAACGAGTGTAAGTGAAATAAGCTGTGCGAGCTCGGGTACAAGAGCAGACAAGGCAGTGGAATTGTGCAATGATGCAAAAACCCACACTGAGCATGTACCGAACCCGCAAGAAGGTTATTGCGGTCTAGTCGAGCTATTCACTATAGAATAATGGTATCGGCAGCACCTTGCTCGTTGAAGCAGGAGCTCGGGCCATGCAGTAATTAGTATACCGCTGCCGCGGCGACACATCTCCGGAGTCACCGCGGAAGCGTACAGAAGGGCGCAGAATGTGTGTGCGGCCGAAGAGGAGGATGTCGACTGGGTCGTTTTGCGCTGCACAAGTCTCTCTCCACCCACGTCACCCCGAGGACGACAACCTCTCGTCGCCGCAGGGGTTCACCGACTCTGCCACGAGTGCGACCGGCGACACGGCGAGCATGACGTCAACAACAAAGAAGAGGCTGCGCAAACAGTGGATCGAGACAGGGTGGTAGGCACTGTGCCCATAGAGTTTCCTAATACACACTAGAGGGAACTCTCGCGCTAGTGTCTATGGGAGATGCAACGCACGGCGCTTCAGCGCGCATGGGAATGATGGGTAGTACACACATTTGTCCAATATTCGTACTTCTGGCCTGCTTTTTGGCTCCGTGTGTGTTCGTGTGGCTCGAAGCTGTTTTCTCACGAAACGAAAATCAGCAAATGTTCAGCGATTGCGCTTCACCACCCTATTTTTTTCGAATTACCTTTCCAAATTGGGTCACGAAGTTCAAAAGGGTTGAATCTTTCTTTCAAAAAACAAAATCGAAACACAGCTATAAAGGAAGCCGCAAGTACGACTCGCCGCCTGCAAGTACGAAGACTACGCAAATGTGTGTGCTACCCATCATTCCCATGGTCGCTGAACGATCGCAGCGCCAGAGTGCCCTCTAGTTAATTTTGAGAAACTCTATGGTTGTGCCCGACGCATCTGGAGTTGTGCAAACAAGGCGCGGTGGAAAAACACGAGACACACACATAGAACTGGAATTATGTGCTTCCTGACTACGCGTTTATTTCTTACTTATTTTTGTTAGGCAAGGACACCAACTAGTCTATCGGCAACAAAGCGTAATTCAGCACACATATATATCATCAGCTAGCGTATAGACTATTTTACCGATGGGTTTCGGTGCCGCCATATGGGGCTAGCAGTATTTGCGATTTGCACCTATAGCTAAACTGACGGTGTTATGGTAGACGCATACGCATAAAAAGGGGCTGGTTGGGTGCCTGCGATATATCATGGCCTAAGTGATTCAACTCGCGATATACAAAAGCAAGAAAACATTGTATTAACAGTCCCAAATGGCGGCGCCCAGATGTTTTACAGGAAATAGTCTCTGTATGCCACTACACGAGGCTTGTCGCTATCTGACATCTTCCAAACCGAAGGTCAGAGTGGTCCTTAATAGTTTAATGTAAATATCTGTCGCGTGTTACTGCAAACGAGGTACCATGCTATGGCAGTAGGCATCCCAGGAACATAATACGGTTAGAAGAAAAAAATGTCAGACCAACATTCTTGTTTCAGCGCACCTTGAATGACAAAGCCTTCACCTCGGATTTCGAGGACAAAAAAAAAATTGCTCTCATCGTTTGACTCGATGACGTAGGTGCTCCTGCACACGGGTCGCTATAGCCTTACTGGGTTCAGCAATGCCACCGAAATGTCGCAGATACGTCTGGCGTGCCTGTTGGAACAGGTCAACCTATATTGCCCCGAGTCTCCTGCTGCTGCGACATATATCTCCCTACTCAAGTGCGCAGCTGCAGGGATGACGAGAATAGTGTAGCGCCCAGCTGAGGACGTTGTTGAAAGGCAGCATTTCTTGACACGGACAGCCGGTAGGCGACGACTTCGACGCTCGACGAGATCCCTAGCTCCGTATTTCCGCAAGACGTTCCTGGCCTGTAAGGGCACAGCGGGCATGAAAATTAAAACGGCGTCGCCATTGACACGGCTGCAAAGGTAATTTCCTTATGACACGCTTTATGCTATAGACGGCCACTATATACAGGACCCAAACTCTTGAGCTTTTTTTTTTTTTTTTACTCGGAGCCTCAACAGCGGCCAGGCCGCCTAACAGCAATCCTAGCTGTTCCCTTATTGAGGCGCCGTTTCCGGAGATTTCTCTTGGTGTTCCTTTAGTGCACAGCGGCGTTTGACCTGCTCTATATAGCGTCATTATCGTTCACTTGCATCCTAAATAAGAAATGTATTGATATTTTTGTCGATGTGCTCAAGGTCGCATTCTACACGACTTGCGTTGGAGTGACGGTTTGTACGCATACATAAAGGGGACGCGCCCCCTTCAGTGCGGAGAGTGGTTATTGACCACTGATCTCAAGGTTGCGGGTTCGAATCTCGGCCGCGGTGGTTGTGTTTCGGTGAGGGTGGAATGCTAGAGGCTCGTGGGCTTAGAACTAACGCGCCGAGTGCGTCGAAACTGACTCGAACAGGAACTCCACACGCTATGGATCCCGAGCGCAGCCATTTGCTTTGGATAAAATACTAGACTTATGACCATCTAAAACCAATAGCAAAGCAATGAAGGTGCTGCAACGATTTTTACAAGAAAGATTTGTGATCAATACTGAGCGCACTATAGTTAAAAGTGACCATGGCGACTACGTGTTTGTTCTGCCCATAGAACTTTTGCACTCGCCATTGTGGGACTGTATATACGTATATATGCTATTTTGTTTTTTTGTTCTGCTCTTCATTTTTAAAAATGAAGTCGAAAGAGGTAGCCGTCACCAAGTAACGGTGAAAATAACTCATTCATTTATTTTCTATTTCAATAATAAGAAAAAAAAACACACAGATTGCGTTAGTTTCGTTTTCTCCGGCACCGCAGTTTGGAAATTCGACGATAGAGGTCTGAAACCACATGGGATATTTTCAATTATTTATTTATTTATTTATTTATTTATTTATTTATTTATTTATTTATTTATTCACAGTACCTTACAGAGCCCTCGAGGGACATTGTGTAACAGGGGTGGTACAGATAGTACGTTAGAAAAATATATATACATAATATCTTCACATACATAGGCAAATAATGAATATAATAGAAAATGCAGTTCAACTTATGAACATGTGAGCAAAATACATACTAGAAAAGTGAGTTACAGTATGTGAAAGTGAAATACAAAAAAAATATTATGACAGTAACTACAACCTAGCAATAGTGCAAAAACATCGGCAACAGTCCTATAAACACTGATGATCACGAAGATGTGATAGAGCAGTTTTTGGTGCATAAGTATTTTTTAAGAGTATGATAGAACTTTGTGTGCTAGGAAGCTAGGCTCGTCATAACCTGTGACGCAGAACAACTTCACCTATAAATATTCACCCAAAATTGATAATAAAATGTCAACTCAATTATTTTTTTCAAATAATCATTCCTAAGTGATCTAATTATTGGCAAATCTTTCCGCCTCAACCTAGAATTTGGCTTTTAAGACAAGTTCCTACCTATAATTTTTAAAGAAAAAATCTGTGTTACGTAAAAAAAAGAAACACCCTGTTTAGTTTTGTATACGAATCTGCTATGTCAGCAAATCCGAAATCAGCCGCAAGCTGCCGTACTACTTGCGGAGCAACACGAAGGCGTGGAAGCCTTGCCTCCGTAGCCTTCACTCCAGTGTCAAGAGAAGTTGTCACCGAGTATATCAGCAGTCTGTGGATCTACATGGCGCTGAACGGGGCACAGCTATCTGGGGACACTTGCCTGCGCAGACGTATGCGTTATTTGGCCTCATGACGCATTCTTATGGCTTACACGTGGACGTTGTAATATTAGCAATAACTAACAGACAATGACACCCAGGAAAGTATAGGGGACGTCATTAGAAGTAATTGTAATGTAGATGCCAAGAAAGAAAAGTCCATAGTGGCGGCAAGTAATCTTTTCATCCACTTTTCTTCCCATCTACATTACAATTACTTCTAATGACGTCCCCTAAACTGGGCGTCATTGCCTGCTAGCTCTCATTAATATTAATTGAGAGTGAGGCACGTGCTTACGTCTCACGCTTGCGCGTGTACTAATATAATAATAGACCTTTCTGAAATTGACTAGAGGGGACCGTGGCGCTGCGATCGTTCAGCGACCATGAGAATTATGGATAGTACACGTATTTGTCTAGTCTTCGTGCTTGGGGGGCTTCAGGCGCAGTTTTGAGTTTCGTTTATTCCATTTTTTTGGTTTGGCTTCGAATAGAATAGAAGAACAAACAATTTTCAACTTAGTGAGCAGACTCAAATTGACGAGTTTAAAAGATTAAGATGGTTAAGCGTAACTGATAAACTATGGTTGATGGTTGTTCCATCGCAAAGCAGCTTCAGGCCACTGTGTGAAGTCAAACAGAGCACAACGTACGAAGATCAGGCAAATCCATGTACTACCAATTATTCCCATACTCGATAAAGCGTCATGCATTGCAGCTCCCATAGACACTAGTGCTAGAAATCTCTCAGGGAACTGCATGGTTATAGTTATATTGCTTAGCAAGGAATACCGTTGTTACATGGGCATGCTAACGTCAGTTACGACAAATCTCAGTTATAGTTCACATTTTTAACGATGAAGCTGAGTTTGGCGTGACATGGGCATCGGGACCCAAACTAAGCATAACATGCAAAAGTGTTGAAGGGTTGCAGAAGGGCTGCGCTTGTCTCTCTCCTCTTTCTGCCTGCTTCGCGTTGGTTCGCACTGCCAATATTTCGGAATGAATAGGGACAGCCTTTCACGCGAAGCAGGGCACGTGAAATTCACTTTCCGGATTAACAGTGTAAACGCTAGCTGAGGTTCATCGTTACCGACGCTAGCGTACCCGCGTAACAAAGGTATTAACCTGCCTCGCCTCTCTTGTCGCTAAGTAGCGTCGAATATCACTATGGCATTAGTTTTCATCAGAAATAGCATTTAGTTATAAGTGTGCACTTGCAATTTAGAGAGCATCTTCCCCATCATTCTCGCTGAATGAATGAAAATAGTTAGACCAGTTGGTTTGATGAAATTTCGATGAAGCGCCTGGGAACCTTTTTTTCTTTAGAAAATGACATTTCGCACGTGATGCCCTCACGTGACGGGACCGTGCTGTGTTTTTCGCATCAGACATGAACGACACCTTTGGGTCCCTTTTTATTTCTTTTTTCTGACTGCGCTTTAGTTGTATGTGTGAGTGCCAGTTACATAGAACTCACAAACGCTATGCCATGCCCCTTTTCAGGGGGTTATTCCTTGGACGGGGACGTAATAGTTAAACGAAACGCGTGGATGTATAGAATACTAGTCCCTTTAGTGTCAGTTCTTTCAGTTATTGAAGGCAATTGCTTCGAAGGTCTCTGCCACCGACATACTGCTATGAGCTATTCGCTGATTAGCTGTGTACGCAATAAACGGCGATGAAAGCTAGGGAAATAATCAAATGAAACATAATAATTAAATAAAACATTGCAATATACAATACAACAAAACGAGTATAAGCAATGAAATACCAAGCAAATATATGTGAGGAATACAAAGTACTAAGATACGCGAAAATATTTAAAATGTATCCTTCTCTTTATTCAGTAGTGATAAAATAATTTAATTGTCTATTATTCTTATTGTTTTTTTTTCATATTAGATGCCAAGCACCACATGTGCACGTTACGTGCACGTTAACGAACACCAGATGGTCAAAATTTTCGGAGGCCTCCACTACGGTGTCTCTAATAAGCATATCATGGCTTTTGGGACGTAAGAGCCCAGATATTATTATTAGTATTTCACCGTTGACAAGTGACAGGCCGATATATCGACACGTTCAGGCAAACGTTTTCTGATACAGATAGAGACACCTCGAAAGAAGACGAGGCGAAAACACTGTTCAAAAGAGCACCTCATGCTTTAGATCAGAGGTCTTAATCTCGTTTCAGATCGTGGGCTGCCGTCACGAAATCGTCTCCCGTGAGGGCCGGGACAGTATACGTAGTTACTTTCTTGAGAATGTAATTCACCATTGTGATAAATTACACTTAGAGGGAGGAATTGCAATTGTAAACGGATACCTATTATCTGTAACGTGCACAAGTTTGAATGTCACGCGTGATGATCGCATGGGGAGCTTTAGTGGGGAAAAATGCTTTACACCAATCACGTCCGCGTGACAAAAAAAAATGGTATTAACAAAACAAGTGTGTGAGTGGGATGAGGAGTGTCATCTGCGTTATGGTGTGGTCCACAACCGAGAGCTTGGAGGGCCACGAGTTTGAGACCCATGTTCTATATAATCATGATGATGCAATGGTCAAGTTGACACCACTAACCAGTGTCCACCACGGTGGTCTCTGGTACTCTGTTGCTGACCCGCAGGTCGTGGGATTGAATTCCGGCTGCGGCGGCTGCATGTATTTTCGATGAAGGCAGAAATGCTGTAGGCCCGTGTGCTCAGGTTTGGGTGCATGTCAAACAACCCCAGGTGATCGAAATTTCCGGAGCCCTCCACTACGGTGTCTCTCATAATCATATATGGTGGTTTTGGGACGTCAAAGCACACATATATCAATCAACATAACTTACCAGACAGATATAATCTGTCGCTGTGACGCCTTTTCGCTACAGACACGAATTTAAAAGTTCGATTCCCACCTTTGGTCCAACACGGTGGAGCAGTGGCTATGGTGCTCGGCTGCATGCAGATCAGGAGGTCGCGGGTTCGATTCCGGCTGGAGTGGTCATTTTCAAGGAAGCGAAGCGGTAGAGGCCCGTGTGCTATGCTATGTCAGCACACGTTAAAGTAGACCAGAACTTCCGGAGCCCTCCACTGCGGCATCTCTCATAATCGTATCTTGGTGGCTCTCATAATCATATCCAACCCCAGATGTTATAATCCCTCCCTTCGGTTGCGGTACAATCAATGAATGAGATTACGTTCTAGCACCACGGGCAACGAGTTTCCATTTGAGAATTGTGAGTGAAAGTTAAACCGGAACACCCGGCTTCGACATTTAATTCTCAAATCCTGTTACGAACTGGAGCTGCTAGTTGGTGATTGATTGTGAAAGATTTGATGTAGCTCTCTGTGATACCCATTTGTGGCTTCTCGAGTACGCGTGTCGTTTTTCGCAGCACAATACATGTTATAATCGATGTATACAGGTATATACATGTTATTATATTGTTACATCGATCAATCGGACCTCCACTTGACGAGCAAAAACGGATGTCCCTTTATTGACTGGTGCACGCAAAGAAAACACCAATTTCGCAACGCTGGTGTAGCGTAGCGGCAACTGGGGCTCTGTGCGCAGCTGTTGCGCTGAAGTCAGTGCTCGCAGCGGGCTTTCACGCTAACGCCAGCTGGATTCATTACGCTCTTGTTGTTAAAGTATGCATCGATCATTGTGAACCTCCCGGCGAGTCGTTCCGTCGGGGTCCATTGAACGCCCTCTACGCTTGTGCTGCTGCGTGCGACTAGGCTGAGCGCTGTGCACTTCGTCGAATGGGTCGTACGTGTCATCGTCGTCGTCGTCACTGCTGCAACAAGGTGATGGGTGCATGATGCGAGGGTTGTTTAAGGTGTGTCAACGTTCATTGATGACGTGGAGACCGCCCAAGTGGTAGAGTTTAGCGTTTAAGCTCTTGCACCGCTACGATGGCGTGGTTTTATATAAGTCATGGCGGCCGCATTTTGAGGATGTTATGATGTGAGGGGAGCAAAAAAAAATACAAACACACCCAATTACTTGGATTAGTTGCACGTCAAAAAACGCCAGATGGTCTGAATTCCGGAATCGTCCACTGTATAACTTCTCTCAAAACATAACATAGTTTTGAAATGTGAAACCCCAGATATTATTATTATTATTGTTATTATTATTATTATTATTATTATTATTATTATTATTATTACGGAACTTTTTAAAGAACCACCCAGTTTGCACTAAGACGTGTCTCATGTTATCATGACGTGGTTTCGGCAAGCAGGAACCCCGGAATTCAACTTCTTCAATAATGCTGACATTTCTCAGGAAGAGTAAGTTCATCAAAAAACACTGAAGGAGAAAAATAGTCACTCCTAACGTCAGTAGTGCCTCCGTGCAGCAGGCAGAGATGCGAGCAGCAACTAAAGTCAGACAGAGACTCTATTTTGAAGTTTTCGCATCAGGTGAACGACGACGTCACATATTTTAAAGGCACCTATACGGCCAACTGTTTGACTTTTCATCAGAAAAGGTGGTTCACATTGCACGCTAGACTGAATGCCGACTCTCCTCGGCGGCTCTTCATGGCTCGACCTGGCACCATGTGCGCTGGAGGCTTCTAAACTAAAACGTCATAGCTGCGACCTTAGCCACCCCGCCTGCAGAGATCGGGGTTGTGCTGCTCGAATGCCGACTCTAAGGTCAAGGGATCGACTTCCCAGACGCTGTGGCCGCATTTTGATGGAGGCAATCGCTCAAGGCACGTGTAATTAGGTTTAGGTCCACGGTAAAGAACCCCAGGTGGCCGAAATTTCCAGAGCCGCCCTGCGCAGCGTCCCTCATAGTATCATTGTAGTTATGAGTTGTAACGCTTACATAATTATATATTTATAATTTCGAACTTGACCCGAAGGACAAGATGACATGAAATCCGGGGAGCACTTCATTAAATGATCTGTATTAAATGATAGCTGATTAAATAAAAGGCGTGCAGTGAGCACCCTTCATAATTTTCAGAGCGCACAAATTTAATTCTCTTTTTTCAGTTCATATTATACCATGCCACTATTTGCACAGACTCTATCTGCAATGTCAGTGAGATGTGTGAGCTTGACTATGCTCATACATACTGTACTCATTCATGCGTTATAACCACATAGAGTATATAGCATGTACATAGCGTCTCTGATTAGTTTTTTCTTCTTTTATTCTTAATTTTTCGTGTTTTTATGTTTATCTTGTACTAGTACTCTCAATATGTTGAGATAATTGCCTCTAACGAAGCCTACCTTCCCAAATGATTTCAAACATTAATAAAAATTAATGATACGTTGGAAAACACCAACAGTCCAACAAAAACATCAGCAGGCTTAACCATCTAGGCAGTACTGGCGTCTTGTAGCGTTCGTTACTGGTTGTAACTACAGGTTTGCTGGCCTAGATGCTGGATCATTTTGGGCTGGTAATATCGGCCAAGTATAAGGATCGAACAACTATTCTCCCTTGACGGGCACGCCTCATTTTATTGACCCAACTTTTTTGCTTAGCCAGTTCACAAACAGTGATAGGAGTGACAAGAAAATTTTGATATTGCACCTTAGAACATACGCATATTTCAAAATTCATCTAACAAAATCTGATTGGACAAATTTTTCGTTTTAACGAAGAAATTGAAATGTCAAGACAGATACGCACAGGCTTCAATGTCGTCATGGATTTGCATTAACGACGCCCTAATAACACTAAGCTCGATTTCACAAAATCGCTCATGACACTAGCTTTATGATGACGAGGCTACACGTCAGTCAGCAGGGGGGGGGGGGGGGTAAACAACAAGAGGGAAGGCAGGGAGGTTAACCAGGCACATGCCCGGTTTGCTACCCTACGCTGGGGGAATAGGAAGGGGGCATAAAGATGTGTGTGTGAGAGAGAGAGAGAGAGAGAGAGAAAAGGAGGATTGTCAGTCAATCGGCTGGTGCGTATGCAGCGGTGGCACTACACAAAAGTTAAAGGTGGTCACATAGGCCTGTTGTCCTCAAAAAGCACAAGACAGCTTTGACTGCTTTTTGAGCCGACGAAAAGCGATGACGGTGTTCCAGTAGCATCTGCACAGAGAGTGGCCGATCGTGCAATTGTCGCAATGCGTCCGAAAGCTTCTGTCTTTCAGAGGCAAATCGAGGGCAATGGCATATCAGATGGTCGATGTCTTCTTTGGTGCAGCAGACGTCGCATTCCGCATTGTCGGTCAATCGGATGAGGGTTCTATATGCTTTTGTGAAGGCAACGCCCAAACAAAGGCGACAAAAAAGTGAAGCTTCACGTCGACGAAGTCCGGATGGAGGTCGAAGTTCCAGTCGAGGGTATATTTGGTATAGTCTCGTATGTCTTATGCTTGGGGTGTTCCACTCCCGCAGACTCAGACTACGTGCCAGGTGACGAAGTTGATTTGCAGCGTCAGTCCTTGACAAAGGAATCGGAAGGGTGTGTTCTTCTTGGTGCGATGTGCGAGCCGCGTTGTCTGCGGAATCATTGCGACTGATCCCACAATGGCCAGGAAGCCACTGAAACTTGACCTCGTGGCCTGTTTCTGTGACGTGGTGAACGAGCTTGACGACTTCGTAAGTTAATTGTTCATGGCAACCTCGTCGAAGGACTGACTGCATGCTCTGTAGGGCTGGTCTTGAGTCGGAAAACACAGCCCATTTACTAGGTCTTTGGGATTTGATGTACTCTATGGCGCCACGCAAAGCCGCAAGTTCTGCCGCTGTGGACGTAGTGACATGTGACAGTTTGATTCGCAGAGTGATTCCTCTAGCTGGAATCACCACCGCACCACCAGAAACAGACGCTGTGGTTGAACAATCGGTGTATATGTGCACGTGGTTGTTGTACATTTCGTGCAGATGGCTCAAGCTCAACTGTTTAAGGGCTGATGAAGGCAATTTTGATTTTTTCTGTATTCTTGGAATTGAAGCACGTACTTGTGGAAGTGTCAGGCACTACGGAGGATACACCAGTTTCTCAGCAGGTGTAAAACCTGACGTAAACGACGCACGATGAGCGCAGACAATTGCACTAAATTTCGTGCGGGGCCTCTCAGTAGCGAGGGTTGCCAAGTGGTGGGAAGGATTCCTAGCATGTTGCCTGAGGTACGTACGCATCGTTTTAATGGGGATGTGCGTCATGATCGAGTAGTCCTGTGCAATGGCAATCGTTTCAGCTGTCGACGCGCAGCGGGGTAAACCAAGGCATATCCTAAGCGCGTGGGCTTGAATATTTTGGATTGTGCGCAGGTTAGTTTTGCACGTGTTATATATAACAGGTAGACTATACCGCAGGAGTCCAGTAAATAATACCTTGTACAGCTGTAACATAGACTCGACAGACATTCCCCAACTTTTCCCAGCAAGAAACCTGAATAAGTGACAAATGGCAGTCAGCCGCTTTTTCACGTAGTTTACGTGGGGTGTCCAAGACAGGTTTCGGTCGATTACGACTCCCAAGAACCTGTGACTCCAGCTGCATGACACCAACTGCCCGTTAATTGATATGCCGTAAGCGGACATTGGTTTTCTGGTGAAGGCCACGACAACACACTTCTCACTTGCGATTTCGAGCCCTTGTTCGCGTAAGTGGTGTGATGTCACTGATGCTGCCTTCTGAAGTCGAGCGCAAAGTTGAAGTCGAGTCACACCTGATGTCCACACACAGATGTCATCAGCATAAATGGAAAATCGTACACTGCTTGGTTGCTTGCCAACTAGTCCAATGAGTGTTAGGTTGAACAGCGTCGGGCTTAGCACTCCGCCTTGCGGGACGCCTCGGCTGCAGTAATACTCGGGTGTCGGGCCATTCTCTGTCTGCACGTGAAATGATCTATTCTGTAGGTAGCTCTGAACCCACGTATATATCCTGCCACTGAGTCCCACTCCTTCTAGTGCGCTGAGAATGGCTTCGTGGGTGACATTGTCGTAGGCTCCTTTAACGTCAAGAAATAGAGCAGCAGATAACCGCTTGTAGGCCTTCTGGTGTTCTACATATGTCACCAAGTCAACTACATTGTCAATTGACGAGCGGCCTCGTCTGAACCCGGACATGGCATCTGGATATACTTAGAACTCTAAGTACCATTCCAGACGCGTTAAAATCATCCTTTCCATAACTTTTCCCACACAGCTCGTGAGGGCAATCGGGCGGTAAGAGGAAATGTCCAAGGGTGCCTTGCCGGCTTTGAGAAGTGGAATCAGGCGACTTGACTTCCATTTGTGTGGAACCATGCTAGTTTGCCAGGAAAAGTCAGCAGTGCTTTCACACATCAAATGGTGCTGGACGACAGTGGTGAGAGGCAGGAATACGGTGGTTGCTTTCGTTTTAAGTGGGGTATGTCATGGTTTCTAAAAGTGGTTTCCACAGAATGTAAGGATTCATCAGGCTCCTCCTTAGGGTTCCGCGAGACACTGATAAACTCGTTCGCCAAGTCACTTAGGTGGCAAACTCGAGGTGCGATCGATCCAAGGAACATCTGTCACACACTTCCGAGTATCATTAAGCCCATCTGGTGGCGCATCACGAAAACGCGCCAGCTAGGCAATAAATCCCGCAGGCATCTTGTAGCCAGCCAACACTGCTAAAACGGGCTGCGTACGTGGTTAAGGTATTGCACTTGAATCCTGGAGGCATTATATTACACCCATGCTCATTTGTCCTGTTTGAAGATACGTTCCGAAGATAAGGCAGTGGATGTGCTGCTTTTATTTGAAGCAACATGCACTCGATCAGGCGTTTTTGACACTAGCCTATGTGTAAAATAAGCGCAAGAAAGGGCTGAATCGAGCAGGCGACCAACGGCTGACTTTGAGTGCGACTGAGACTCTCATTGATTTGTTGGCGCAAGGAAAGTGAGTACACTTGCATGTCAGTGAATAAATGATTTATATATTGTTTTGAAATTCGCTGCGCGTTAGTGTAGCGTTGACCGAATGGAACATGCCTGCACGAAAGGGGTCCTTTGCACTTTGTCCCAAGGAACCAAGTGTCTGAGAACCCCTATAAGAACGCAGCCACCATCTTGAGTCCATGGAAACCTGGCTAAACACATGGTTTCCTGGGACCAAGTGTCTGAGAAACCCTTTACGCGACTGGTCGTCTCCTTGGAACTTTCTTGCTTGGCGTGCTCGCACATCACTGCATCCGCTATCCGACGGTCTTTGAATGTTGGCAGCTTGTCGTTGCTTGAAGTGGCTGACTATACCTCACCAGCACCGACGTGGGAGGAATTCACGATCGGGCTGCCCTCGTGGGCTTTTCACATGCACAGAGGCGTGTCAGTGGCAAATATAAAATGCCGCAGTACATAGCTTTCGAGCAACGCTAAGTTACAATTTTACATTCCGAAGGACTGAAAATTTTCTTCTTTCATATGTTATGGATTTCTTGAAAGACGAAACAATTCGAGCACCCCGACCACTTCATTAGATCGACATTCACTATATACACGCAGACACCTAACGGGGCGTTAGTATCGGCATCGCTACAGATTATACATGCCCATATTTTTGCCCTGAAAGTGATCAGCGGTCTGTGAGCGAAAGTGTGGAGCTTCGAAAAAGTGGATCGGGTAGAACTATCGAGAAAGTGCCTTCATGTCCTCTTAGTTACGTTGAGAAACGCTCTAGTTGTTTTCTCAAATGATTATTTGAAGCGACAGGCTCCGTATATCCTGTAAGCGCCCCGAACTTGTGTTCTTGCGTGCTACTCCAGTAATGTAGCTGCATTTGCCTTACGTATGGTCGCGCTAGATAGCTGGCGCTGCTGTGCATTGTACTTATAAGCAGCTTTCCTTGGTGCACATAAGTTCTCAATGAGTTAACTCCGCGGTGCCAAGAACCGAGTGTTGGCGCTTCCCGGTGTAAATGTGATTATGGTGCTGCGCTGCTGTCTCGAAAACAGCGGGATCAACCGGATGGTTGGGGCGGTTGCACTTTGATGGAGGTAAAATGATAGAGGTTCATGTACTGTGTGATATGTTGGTACACATGGCCGAAATTTCCGGAGCCCCACAAGTTATTATTAAGAGCTTAGCGCAGTCCGCAACTATCTGAATGGCGAGGGGTAATTTTCGATGTGTTATCAGGATTCTTTAACTCTGTTTTTGAGCATATCTTTCGAATTTTCGCACGTAGCACTAGCCAAGAACCAACTCTGTTATCTTAAACAAGATGGTTCCACGAACATTATCGGCACTGTGCTGGTTTGTCGCAACCGATAGATGATATAGAACCACTGTATGTTTTGCCCCCGAAGATTTCCTGTACGACAGCGCTGTCAGGGGCTCGCGAGAGGCAATTTTTTTTCATCACGGTCATTTGGATGAATAAGAAACGTGATGAACAAATCATTGTTCGATATTTCTTCGGCATCCACTTCATTTGAGCCTGACGTACCGTGCAGTCGTCGATACGTTGCTCCACGAAGTTGGAGTGACAGTATCGTGCTACAGCGGTTCGCTGGTGTAACACGTGACTTGTTCTTCTAATTTCTCATTGGCTGCCTGATAGGTGGCATCACATTTGCGCTGACATGATGCATGAGCCGTATCTCTCTGCAAATGTTGACGAAAGACGATAGTCTTCTGTCTATAGAGGCATTGAGTGATACATGGACGCCATGTGGCAGCAATGTTAGAAAACGACAGCTTGTGTAGAACGCAGGGCCACTGGAAGGTGACAGCTCTATATTGTCTTAGTGAAGCGTATAGGGAACACCGGCTTTTTCGTGCACAGTGTCGCATTGGAAGCGCAGCGTAAGAAACACTGTCTTTTTGAATAACGTATCTGTGTATTTGCAAAATTAATAAACGCACCGCCTAATACTTACGAATTGATGTTGCGTCCAATGTATGCGTAATATTTGCTTTTTGAGTGACAATGTTAACAAGTATGAACGCAGCCACCAGGTCAAGATGGCTGGGTGTTGAGCATCAATCTTCACAGGGTGACCGAAGTGTGTGACAGGCAGACAGACAGACAAAATATTCGTCGTTAAAGTGTCCCAAGAAAGACCAACGTCTATAAAATATACGCATCGTCACTTTGTTAATTTGTTCCGGCTGGTGCATCGAGAATTCTCCCTGACTCTCGCGTCCACCGTCTCCACGGCAATGTAATGACAGGGGGTGGAAACTCCCTACACCTCCCATGTATTCGCTCTCGCGTGCTGATACACAGCGGCATGCAGCGCCGTTTTTACAACTAGTGGCTGCCGGGCATCGTACTGGAAATAAAGAACGAACAGAACATTTCTCTCTTGACGTCACTGGTGAGGTTAATGAATATAGGGAAAGGACGAAAAATCCAGATGAGGAGGTTTACTCGTCTTACCCCCTTCGCGTGCAAGCAGAATGCGCTCGTGCCTTCTTTTAGGTCCGCTTAGGCCAAATTTCGGTGACCATATTTTCTTCTTTTAAATTTTGTTCCGGTGTTCTCATATGGCGAATGTAAAACTGACTGATTTCCTCACAGAGAAATCGGTCAGAAATCAGATGAAACTCGATTGGCACAAACAAAATGAGCTTTTTTGCGCGTTTTCTATAAAAAAAGCAACGTACATACGCGTAGTGTAAGAGTGTTAATGTATAAAATCATTTTTAATTTACAACTGACATCTGGACATATTGAGCAAACAATGAACCCAGAATAATCGAATCAATGCTAAAACTATCAATAATCACCTAGAACACGTCGTATTTGACCCAGTCACGTTTGTTATGACGGCTAGTCATAACATAGTTTTCTTACAGAACTTGAGTACCAAACGAGACTGAAGTTCAGAGGCACGAAGAGGCTTGAAACGGTCAGAAGATTTTCAAAAAACAACAGCGTTGCATTGACGAAGAAAAGTTGTCTTGTCAAAACGTTGGCTCTAGCGACATTAACGATAGTGATTTTTAGGAGCATTTAGTCCATCACATGTGTTCGACTGGCAGTATTAGAAGCAAATACTCAAAACCCGGCTACATAAATTTCATGAACAGGAAGGAGTCTATAACTACTTGAACTACATGCCAAAAATAAAAGAAGCAAAAACTATGTAGTCGAGCGAACACGAATTCAAGTCTTTCATTAAATGCACTTTGCCTGCAGCGCATACTGAAGTCTCCTATCTGAAAAGTAGGGCGCACGTATGGTTTAGCGCGTGGGCACTATACTAGTTGGCATTGTGACAAACTGTAGTTAGGAAACAACGTCACTCACCTCATGGCAGAATAACAGATATGGTTTTGGGGTATAGGGCGGTGAACTCGATGGGTGGAGTCCTTAGATGCAGGGATCTTCAGGTTAGCTTCGCCACCGGATAAGAGCTGGCGAGTTGTGTCCACCATAGCCGAGAGTGATAGGTGCATGAGTCAAACTGATCAGTCGAAAACGACAAAAGTATTGCGAAAAATCAGATGTTAACGCTGACAGCAGATCACGAACAGCGCCAGTCCGAGGATAAGAACTCGGCAGACCAAACGTTAGAATGGTCGGTCGGTCGAACGAAGTGAAGAGTCAGTTAATTCACCCAGTTATGCTGATACTACATTTAAATATACGGATATAAAAATCAACGTTTTGCCCGGATTGGCTACTGTAGAATTCACGTCATTGAGCGCGTCTTTTCTTTGCTAGTGGAAAAGTCTGCCTTAATTCACAGTTTTCCAGAAAGAGAGGCGGAGGGCATCGTGCCTCACGCTTAAGATTTTGAGTAATTCAATCCGGAAGACTACTTTAGCGCTCGATTCAAGGGCAGCAGTTTCACTGCGACGTGCTAATGAAGGTATTGTGACAGCGTCAATGAAAAAGGTTAGTGCACTCCCTCAAATGTCAGGTGTACGCCGGAGTAGCAATCCCGTTTCCGTGTTTAAACTCAACGCTTCCTTAAGATAACTCTCTTTTGTGTTCATTCGGTTTTGATAAGTTAGGATCCATGCTTCTTAAACTCGAATGTTTTCTTTTATTAGAGAACTTTATTTAAGGCACATTTGCCTATTCACCCACGGCTTTTCGCACTTAGTATACGAGAATGTCGAACAAACGGAGGCAGAATATTATAGGTTTGTTACAGTTTCGCGACCATAGGCCCGCAAGGCATATATGTTTACAATTATACATTGATCACCATGATCGTTATTAGCCTGACTACGCCCACAGCAGGGCAAAGGCTTCTCCCATGATCGGCCAATCAACCCGGTCTTGTGCTTTCTGCTACCATGTAATACATGCGAACTTTTCAATTTAATCGTCCCACCTTACTTTCTCTCTCCCCTTCATGCGTTTGCCTTCTCTTGAAATCCAGTCAGCTACCCTTAATGGCCAGTGGTTATCCTGCCTACGTGCTACATGCCGGCCCATATCCATTTCTGCTTCTTGATTTCAACAATGATATCCTTAACCCCGGTTTGTTCCTTGACCCACTCTGCTCTGTTCTTGTCAATTAAGGTTACACCAAGCATTTTCCTTTCCATCGCTCGCTGCATGCGTCGTCCTCAATTTAATCGAAACCTTCTTTGTAAGCCTTTAGATTTCTGCTCCGCAGGTAAGTACCAGCAAAATGCAGCTGTTAAAATACCTCCCTCTTAAGGGTTTGTAGCAGATTACCATTCATCATCTGAGAAAGCTTGCCGAATGTGATCCACCCCATGATTTTCCTTCGTTTTATCTCACTTTCATGGTACGGCTCCGTGGGTAGTACCTGTCCTAAGTAGATATATTTCTTTACAGCTTCCAGCGTGTCTCCACCTATCACAATGTGTTGTTTTCTGCCGATACTGTTGCACATTACTTTAGTTTTGTGCTCAATAACTTTCGGACCTACTCTTCTGCTTTCCGTGACCGGTTCAGTGTCCAATTCGTCCCCTGCGTTAGTCATCAAGGCAATGTCATCAGCGAGTGCCGCCGTGGTGGTCTAGTGGCTAAGGTTACTCGGCTGCTGACCCGCAGGTCGTGGGCTCGAATCCCGGCTGCATTTCTGATGGAGGTGGAAATGTTGTAGGCCCGTGTGTTCAGATTTGGGTGCACGTTGAAGAACGCCAGGTGGTCGGAATTTCCGGAGCCCTCCACTACGGCGTCTCTCATAATTATATGGTGGTTTTGGGGCGTTAAACCCCACATATCAATCAATCAATCAATGTCATCAGCGAATTGCAAGTTATTAGGTTACTCTCCAGTAACTCTTATCCCGAACTCTTTTCAATCTATGATTCTGAAAACCTCCTGTAAACAGGCGTTGAATAGCACTGGAAAGATCGTGTCTCTCTGCCTTGCACCCTTCTTTATTGGAATTCAGTCGCTTTCCTTATGAAGAATTATGATGACTCTGGATCCTCTGTAGATTTCTTCCAGTATGTTTATGTAGGGTTTTTCGATGCCCTGATTCCGTAGTGCCTGCCCTACTATTGGTGCCTCGTCTGAGTCAAACGCCTTCTCGTAATCTATGGAAGCTATGTAGAAGGGTTAGTTATATTCTGCGCATTTTTATATTACCTGATTGATTGTATTACTATGGTATATTGTGTTGTAACCTGTATGAAACCCAGCTTGGTCCTTTGGTGACTGAACTCTGTCACCTTAATTCTATTAGCTATTACTTTTGTAAGCAGTTTGTAGAGAACGGACAGTAAGATGATTGGCCTGTTGTGTTTGACGTACTTGACGTCTCCCTGCTTATAGATTAAAATTCAAGATTCTAGTACCCTCACCTTCAAGAGACATTTCGTATAAGGTAGCCAGTTTTACCAACACATTTTCTCTACCACTTTCCAGGAGGTCCGTTGTTACCTTTTCCTCACCAGTGGTTTTGCCTCCTTGCATTCTTTCTAGTGCTTTCCTTACTTCCCTTGTCGTTACTGGTAGGATGTCCGATTCCTCTGAACTATTATTGTTTCTCACGATATCACCCTGGTTATTTTGGCTTATGTGCAGCTCTCCATAGAACTCCTCCGCCAACTTGACTATTCTATTGATATTGGTTGCGACATTGTTCCTTGTTTCCTAATGCATACATCTGGGTTTTGCCTATGCACAATTTCGCCCTCGCAGCTTTTAGGCTTCTGCCGATATATTTACAGCCTGCTCTATGCCCTCCATGTTATACCTTCTGACCTCGGCTACCTTACGCCTATTGATTAGCTTCGAAAGCTGCACTAGCTCTGTTTTGTCGTTTGCATTTGAGGCTTTCATGGTTTGTCGTCTCCCGACATAGTTTGTCAGTGTCCTGTCTAGTGACTGTACCTACGACCTAAATTGCACACTCTTTCATGACAGTAGTAAGGTCATCGTTCATTTTGTCAAAGCTAACGCTGCGGTTACCTTGTTTAGTGCCTTGAGTCTATTCTGAAGAGAAACTCTGAATTCCCGCACTTTCCCTCTCACCGCTAGTTCATTGAAATATATGCAGCAAAGGGTTGATGCGCTAGAGGACCGGTGGCGAGTAAAGTAGTGAAGAGTAAATATTTGCTGTGGGAAAAACCAATGCACACTGCATGTTTCGCTCTTGCCCGGGTGGCCGTTGGTGGAGCTGACACACCACTTTCTGCACGCCCCAGCCTGGTCTCTCCTGCGCGCGCTCATCAGACTCGCGGTTCGGTAGAGAGCAAAGGCCACTTGGATTGCTGCCGCGGCCGTGTTCACAAAATAATCGCGCTGCTCACACTCCAATGAGTAAGAATTGTGACAGTTGTCAACGCTCCTTCTGCGTGTGCTCATTTTGTGCGTGCTTTCTGCTTGGAGTGAGCGCTGCAAGTTTCGAGCTACTTGCCGTTCTTCGCGTGACATTGCAATTTCTTGCTGAAGCATTCATACCTTTGCTATTATGGCGAAGCAACGCACAGTGAGCGCTCAACTACCTCGGCGAGGACACGGTTTACTTTCGTGTTATGCCGATTCCCCAAAAGAGGCATCAACCACGTTTTCTTTTAGCACGAAAGTGCTTTATGCGGGGTCCACCACGGTTCCACTGACGTACTTCCGTCACAGAAGTGACGTTGTTGGAGGTGCTATAACGGCAAGCCATTTATACACACCATACACCGTTTGGCAGTCCTCAGAGCTGTGAGACTTCAGCGCGTTTTTGTTATCAGTAATGAGATGGCGCCAGGAGCTCGCGATTGGCGTGCTCTAAAGGTCGTCGCCTCCCCGAAGCGCCGTCTCTAAGGAGCGTGGTCTCTCCTACGCGCTCGCTAATCAGACTCGTGATTCGGGAAAGGACAAAAGTCACTTTTCACGCGGCTGCGTTTAAGAAAGGAGCACGCTGCTGAGTCACGATGCAAGGACAATTTCAACAGTTGTTCGCCCTTGTCCTGTGTATACTTGGGCACTCGTTTCGTGCGTCTTCCAGTTTGAACAGCGCCCTTTAGGTCTCGAGTCGGGACAGTTTTAGTACGCGCTCGTCCTGTGTATTCTGATTTCGTGCGTGCTTTCTGCTAGAGGTGTGCGCTGCAAGTGTTGAGCTGCTTGCCTTTTCTAATGTGGCTTTGCCATTTGTTGGTGTAGCTGAAAGAATGCAGAATAAACCCTCAACTACATCTGCAAAGACTCGCTTGACTTTCGTATTATACTGCCCCACCGCGGTGGTCTAATGGCTAAGGTACTCGGCTGCTGACCCGCAGGTCGCGGGATCGAATCCCGGCCGCGGCGGCTGCATTTCCTATGGAGGCGGAAATGGTGTAGGCCCGTGTGCTCAAATTTGGGTGCACGTTAAAGAACCCCAGGTGATCGAAATTTCCGGAGCCCTCCACTATGGCGTCAATCAAAATCATGTGGTGGTTTTGGGACGTTAAACCCCACACATCAATCAATTTCGTACTATACCGATTTCTATATAGGGACATCACTCACGTTTTTAAATACTCTTTTAAAATATGTTTTTGCAGTTAGCAATCGTGAGCCTCGAGGGGCAATCACTTTGCCGCGCTAATCAACACTTCTGGTCTGATTTTTTTCTCTTACAACCCGGTTTTTTATTACCGTTTCAATATTCACATTACAAAAAAAAATTGCAACACTTTGTGCGCACGTGTTTTAAGTGTCACTAGTTTAGAGCCTTTTCGCTTAGTGACAGGATAGAAAATTGACGTGGGAACGCCTGTGCGTGCTTCGGTATATTTTCGCGCGGCTTTCTTTTTGATGGCTGAGTAGTACAAAAGGTACTCTTGCTCGGAACAGTTCCTTCGAGAATCGGTCATTGTTTCCGCAGCTGGGCTCACGGCGCCGATGTGTTAGAAATGAACGCGTTTTACTAAACATAACGCGCTGAAAGTGTTACATCTTCGCGAAGGTGACGCGGGTAAGAGTGACTTATCAGCCGCATTACAGTTTGATGCATTCCGGATCGAGTAAAGGAATGTTTCTTAAAACGAAAAGCATTGTTATTTGAACAACATGGAGCTTCTGTTTTGCAGCGAAAGCTATTATAAGATCACGACAACGTCTGTATTCATCGCCGTCTTTCTCCTTCGCCAGTGTCCGTAACAGCTATAGCACAACATAAGAAAGATAATGAAATAAATAAAAAAATATCCCGGAAAGGAAATGGTTTGATTTGGGCCTCCTGTGTGGCAGCGCAGTATTTTACCACAGAGTGACGCATCTGCTCGGATATTCTTTTTAAACAGAGCCTACCACGTCGTGAAACTAATCACATTAACATGTCTGATAGAGCGCTCAGAAAAGTTATGCATCAACCAGGCTTCACACAACGCGAATCGCGTAACAATTGGGTCGTTGAATGCTTCGAAACCGAAACAAAAGGCTTAGCCATAATTATTCATTGTCATAAGCCCCAACATCAACAAAGTGAACATAAGGCCTTACAGGTGTGTAGCCTGTACCCATCTCCTAAGAACAAACAATGTTCTTGTGGGTGCTTCCCTTAAAAAAATGATTTATGACATCGTGGGTTCAATGCAAGTCTACGTGTAGTAGTTACCTCAAGAGTATAAAAAAACTGTAGAAAGGCCGCCCTTGCAGCATTCGCTATGACTGTGCTGCACGGTTCGCGCAGGCCTGGCAACCTATTTCTGCTGCTCGCGAAGCAAGCTATTGAACTAATATATTCGACGTATATGCACTAAAGCTGTAGAGATTCGCTGTAGCCTGGTATATACTTTCAGCTGATAATTAACGTCTGCCCACAGCAACATAAGTGTTCCTCTGAGATAAAGATGCTTTTGGTAAGGAAGAAGGGACGAAAGAAATCATCTCTTACGAGATGAAACGTGGAGTCAAACTTTACATAGCGAACCGATAACCGTTGATCGTTCTCGTTTTCGCTCAAAAGCGTTAAAAGGTCCATAAACGGTCATTTCCAGCCTACAAGCTTAAAGAGTAATGGTGGCCTTGGTATTTATTGGTTTATTTGCATTCGTTTTCAAATTCGGCTTTCTTTCCCGTCGTTGACGTATCTGAGGCAACTTCGTGTTCGTTTGCCTTTCACGTTGATATAGGCTGTAAAAGGAGCGTCCAAAGAAATAGCAAGACAGCTGGCACAATAATAGCGATAGAAAAAAAAAAAAGAAAGCTACAACACTTTTCCCTAACCTTGCTCCGCATATTTAGCTTTCATTATCCTTTCTGCCGAGCTTCTATTGAAAGGTCCCCCATTCGAACAATTGCTCTTTGGCGGCCTCGAATGCGTGCGCAAGTGAGTCATCGTGCCATGTTTTTTTTTTTTCCTTTGTGATTAGCGAATAGGCACTGGTCAAACGCTGTGAGTTCGCAGCATCAGAAGGTCGGCTTTGAGTGACGCTCGCCACGACCACATCAACGCGATGGGACGACGCATGCCGAGGGCCTCGCGGCTCGTGAAGAAGTCTGTACCGCTCAGCGTCACCGTTTGCGTTCCCTCCGAGTGCGCAGTGGTGTGCCACGATCCGTCTTCACAGAAAAGTGTGCAGTGCACAGCGGCAGAGCCCTTCGAGCACGAGTAAGTCGAATCTGCGTGATGATTAGCGTAATCTAATTATAAGGAGCAAATTTTAAGAATTTTTATACGCGCGTGGTGTTCGCAATGGATGGATGGATGGATGGATGGATGGATGGATGGATGGATGGATGGATGGATGGATGGATGGATGGATGGATGGATGGATGGATGGATGGATGGATGGATGGATGGATGGATGATGGCTGGACGGACGGACGGACGGACGGACAAACAGACGGACGGGTGGGTGGATTGATGGGTGGGTGGATTGATGGGTGGGTGGATTGGTGGGTGGGTGGATTGATGGGTGGGTGGATTGATGGGTGGGTGGATTGATGGGTGAGTGGATTGATGGGTGAGTGGATTGATGGGTGAGTGGATGGATGGGTGAGTGGATGGGTGGATGGATGGATGGATGGGTGGGTGGATTGATGGATGGATGGATGGACGGATGGACGGACGGACCGTTTAGATCGGGGGGCGGCTAACGCCACCTAGTCATACTACTTAGTGAACGAAGAACTAATTTATCTTTTTTCCCTTTAAATAGTGATGTTGAGGACTGATATTTTGCAGTGAAGGGTTTAATTTTCACTCGTGCCTTGACTTTAGCCACCAATCAAATAACCTCATTCTAGTTAATTCTACCCACTTAAAGTCTATTTTGTCCTCCTTGTTCCTAAATCACAGTGCTTTGAACAACTCTGTGCCATCATCCTGAACTATAGGGTGAAGCCCTTTACAGAACATTATCAAGTGTTCGGCAGTTTCCTCCTCCTCTACACACGCACAGCATACCGTGTCTACCCCTTCGTATTTGGCCCGATATGTCTTGGTTCGCAATACTCCCGCCCTGGCCTCAAACAGTAGAGAACTACCCAGAGTATTATCATAGATCCTTGCCTTGCCAATTTCCTGCTTAAAATTTTGATATATTTCTAGTGCGGACTTCTTCATGCACAACGACTGTCACGCCAGCTAGAGAATGTCTGAGGAACCCCCGGGAAAACTGTCCGCAGACAGTAAACTGGCACGCGCTCCCTTCTTTGGTTGTGATAGATTGATCATTGACGCGTTCGCGAAAAAAAGAGGCTACAATTTTGTATGTATCGTGCATCAATGAACAAATCTGGCCTTCTGGAGGAGGCCTAGGCCCGGCCACCAAAACCTGCTGGTTTTTTATAATAAAGTTTATTACTCCTTCTCCTCCTTGAGAGACGCGAACGTTTCATAGAAACACGTGGTCAAGCACACTCAGAAAGTCACTTTATACGCAAAAAGTGGGAAGCCGTTTAAAACAGGAACTACAGAAGATAACGACTAGCCCAAATGACTGTTTTGCTAAGAAAGTGACGCCACCAATGATGGCCCACAGCTCGCACATTTCAGCTCCGCCGGGCTTTTTTTAGTGAAGTAGGTAGGGCAGTGGAGTCTTATATGGTCTGAAGTTTTCTACCGAAAGTTGCGCTGTTTCGTTAGCACATATCGTTCGTCGGTGTTTCTTTAGGACATGAACCCCATAACGTTGCACGTGAGGTGTCTCGCGATGTTGTGCGAGGTTGTGTGTGCCGCAAAACAACATCAGGGCCTTTCTGGGTCATCAATATAAACTTTCGTAAGAATAGGCGAGCAACCATTCAGGGGCTCCGTTCCCTATGCGGCCGTCGTAAGCTACGACTAAGTACAGGCCGTGTGGCGGGGTCAATGCTATCCAGAGCAGCAGCATTCCTATGGGGATTAAACACGAATAAGCAAGGCAGCAGCGTCATACCAAGCCAGTTCAGGCCATGCTGTCGAGAGCGACGACGGGTGAACTGTGGAATGCATGGAGTCTACCTCATACGTCAATTCCCTTTAATGAGGTTTTCTCTATCACTCCCTCAATTTCGCAAAACATGTTTACATACTGTCGCGGAGCTCAAATTTAACCTTTTAGCCTTTTAGCCGTGGCAGATAATGACGGGGTTGGCATTTGGCGCCGTCTATGATTTGGACAAGTATATTTGTCTGATATATTTCGATATAACTAGTATTTCGGTCTCACGGCACGAGTTGGCGACTTTATGCCGTGTGATCGGCACACGACATGCGACTGCACGTACTATCATTCTCTACAATATCAGGCGTGTTTATCTTCCTCCAGCCGCCCCTCCGCGGTGGTCTAGTGGCTAAGGTACTCGGCTGCTGACCAGCAGGTTGCAGGATCGAATCCCGGCTGCGGCGGCTGCATTTCCAATTGAGGCGGAAATGTTGTAGGCCCGTGTGCTCAAATTTGGGTGCACGTTAAAGAACCCCAGGTGGTCGAAATTTCCGGAGCCCTCCACTACGGCGTCTCTCATAACCATATGGTTGTTTTAGGACGTTAAACCCTACATATCAATCAATCATCCTCCTGCAGCCAACCATCACAGATCAGAAGTCGCAGAAATCACTTCCTATGTATCTTCAAGATCACTAGCAAGATGGCAAGCAGTAGTGCAATCACACGTTTGTCTAAAAACGGAACGGTATAATGACTTCATATTGTGAACTGTCATGTGCCACTACGCAAGTGCACAGTGAATAGCATTTTTATTGCATTTTTGAAGTATTAGCATCCATATTTTGTAATAATTGATTGATATGTGGGGTTTAACGTCCCAAAACCACCATGTGATCATGAGAGACGCCGTAGGGTTCCGGAAATTTCGACCACCTGGGGTTCATTAACGTGCACACAAATCTGGGCACACGGGCCTACAACATTTCCGCCTCCATCGGAAATGCAGCCGCCGCAGCCGGTATCCTATCCCGCGACCTGCGGGTCAGCAGCCAAGTACCTTAGTCACTAGACCACTGCGGCGGGGCCATATTTTGCATTAATGCTATAGCGTTAATACAAAATAGGGATGATAATACAGCTCATGTCGCAGAAACTTTGGTGTCGTCGTCGTTGGCTGTGAGCGAAAAATTATCTTGTGCATGACCAAGAAATGAAGAAAGATGCAAATAAAATAATTAACAAAAATTCTTGGTCTGAGTGGGGATGGAACCCGGTGGTCGTTGGCGAGGCAAGCGTGTGTTATACTCCTCAGCCGCGGGTCTGCTTGTGAATATTGTGAAAATAACTTCGTCTGCTTGGAAAAGAAGTGAAAGTAACTTTCACGGTTTAAGAAACACACGAGTCCTGTATACATGCTTCACAATACAGCATGACACATAGCAGTAATAATGCGTGGTGCAAGCGCACATCATCATAGCACGTCAGAACATGTGATTATAATTCTGACTTGATGGTTTAAAGCTGGTCACCCACTACAAAAAGCACACATTTTACTGCCTGTCCCCGGTTATGTGTATAGTGGATGCATAGCAAGTTCTTTTGAAATCTTTAGATTTCATGCATTAAGTGTTTGAAGTTCGCACTACAGGGACATCATGTCGCTATCACGTTCAACTCTTAAAGGTAAAGCTTAAGGGTCCTCCATTTTTTTTAAATAGTCACTATCAGAGACATTCTCTCCATCCGTGCAGTCATCTCATTGCATGTTTTGCGCATTTGTCGGTCCCTTTAACGAGTGGGTTCTTTTGCAGTGCCGCTTCATATTTAATCATATACATCTTCTGGTTCCTCAACTCATAGCTGATCGCGTCTCACTTACTATCCCCGTCATACCATTTCCATCTAATGACGCTGGGTGAGCATTATGTTATTTTCCCTGCATGCTGTCGACCGACGAAAACCATTCTTATCAAAAAATGACGACAGCGACCATAGCGTAGCTTCTAGTAATAACAATTTGTAGCTAAGTTGATATGCTTCGTTCGTTATACACAATTTTTTTTCGCCACACAACGTAAAACAAGTAAAATGAATAGACAAACTGAAAATATCAAGGTCGGTGGGGCGACGGAGTGTAGGACAATTCGATTGTTCTTATTTTGTTAATTTAGTAATTTTATTTTATATATTACAAAAATGTCAATAAGTTTTTCCGCGTGTGTAAGCAAACAATTTACTTTGTGAAAGAATTTCATTCGTCGTAAATTACGTCAAGTTTTTCGTGTCGCAGGCGTAACTCGGTATATACAGGAAACAATATAGCGTTTCGTGCTGCGCTCAATTGAAAATCACATTAAGGTTTTCAGGTAATGGCGGGAATTCTTCGCAGAAAGCAATGTGTAGCTAACTTTGAGCCATCTGCGCTTGGCCGCCGTTGCCACACAAAATATTCCTTAACAATAATTTCGGAAGTTAAACGTGCGAAAAGCACGCTGATCCCGAGACACGCCGTGGCGGTGGATTCTGGAAGTATTGAGCGTCTGACGTTCTTGAGCATGTCACCGTACAGGCCTCTAAAGAACTTCGCCTGCTCATATACGCAACGTTAGGTTTGTGTTACAAAAACTGGCCACACTGCGTGCGAAGTGTTTTGCGACAGGTAGGGTACCAGAATCTTGGAAGAATGCTAACATCATTTTCATCCGTTAGAAAGGTGACATCAATGAGTTGAAATATTACAAGCTGATCACTGTCTGTTGTCTACACGCTATTTATGAACATAATAGCATTTATTATACACGCGTTTTCTTCCTTTATCAATCTAAACGTGTCTCGTTTATCGGGACTCTCGTTCGGCGCTCTGTTCATTTTACTGTTCTCCCTAATAATAATGCCCTGTTACTAATTATGAGTTGGTACTTTAGCGTAATATGGATGGCTCTCCTACCGTGACGTTCACTGTAAATTTTACTTCAGCACCTTCAATTCACCGATAGGTGGGCACATGGGATTGTTTGTGCCGGGGAAGTGAGAGGACTGGAGAAGGTGGAGGATTCGTCAAATCAGTTCTGTGGAAAGCGGCTAAGAAAAGGAAGGTGAAAAAAAAGAAAACAATGACTCACAGCTTGAAATCAGAAACTCCAAGCTCTATACACAGCGAAGCTGGTCGTTTCTGTGGTTATTTATTGCTGTATTGAGGCAGAACTTGTCTGCAGCGAGGTTGAACTTGGCTTGAACTCGGCTTCAGGCTGAGGTTGGGTTGTACTCGGCTGCAGTGAGGCTGTAGCAAGTTTCGTCTCCGTATTTTCCTCGTAGTCCTCAGTTCTCTACACGCGGTACTCGTCTTTGAAAAGGATGGCCGTTGTGTCGGAAGTGGCTGGCCGGGTCACCGACGAAAAAGAAGGAACGAAGTGCCGCAGCACGCCGACGCTGACGGCGTCAGCCACACACGACTTCAACTCACAGCGCTGAGAGAAGAAACACTTCCACCATGAACCGGATCCCGTCACCGACTATTTATTTACGAATATATACATATATTACATAACACTGCCCCACGAAGCGCCACATCACATTTGAAAAAAAAAAAACCGAAGCTGAACGAAACTGCACGACGCAACAACTGCAATGCTTTCACGATGGCTCAAAGGCTTCGTTTAGTTCGTGGGCCGTCTGTTGTGAACCAGTGGTGAGAAGTGGCATGTACTTCTAGGGGCGAAGCTCCTTATAGCGGCACCCGTTCATCCCTAGTAGTGTGTAACAAGTGTTACATTTTGACCTCCAAGGTGGTGCCGGTGGGAGATTCCTCCTGTGCGTTGTTGAACAATAAAAAAAAATTCGCAGTGAGCGCATTAACTAAAAGCCGAATGCTCCTGTCTCTCATTTCCCATTAGCAGCCATTGGCATGTACATTGAGCACTATCTGACAAGAAAGGGTTGCTACGTTATACTCGCTGGGCGTAACCTCCTTGGTTTTAGAAAGGTTTAGCGAGCGTTGAGCCGCAGTGCCATGGATACAATAAACTAGTATATACCATAAACTCGAGGTGGTTAAAGGTGGGAAGTAGATACGAAGCGCAAGCTGTAAGAAAGTAAAAGCCGAATTCTTTTGACTCTTATTCCCCATTAGCAGCCATTGGCATGTACATTGAGCACTATCTGACAAGAAATGGTTGCTACGTTATACTCGCTGGGCGTAACCTCCTTGGTTTTAGAAAGGTTTAGCGAGCGTTGGGCCGCAGTGCCATGAATACAATGAGCTAGTATATACCGTGAACTCGAGGTGGTTGAAGGTGGGAAGTAGACCCGAAGCGCAAGCCGTAAGAAAGTGTGCGCGTGCCACCTCTTGTTTAGTCCTTGGAATGTCCGCTGGATGGCGGTGCTTCTGTATGAGGAATATATAATGAAAAGATGCGAGATGGTGGTGCTTGGAGTGTTGAATAGATGGACGAATGGACACACGGACAGATGCATGGATGGATGCATGGACGGTCACACAGACGGACGCATAAACAGACGGAAGCAAGAACGAATGGACGGACGAATGCTTCGCCCCACTCTTCATCATTCACTCCGTGGATATGCTGCCATTTTTTTTTGCGGAACGTATTCGTTTATCATGATGATAGTTTCGTTACACGAGTTACGGGGTACTGTTTTCTAGATAGTTTCGCTCTTAAAGAAATGGTGCTACACTCGTTTCTAGCACGAAACAACAAAAGAAGACCACATATATATTTACTATATTTACAAAAATAGAAAATAGGCAGTCCTCACTTGTGTGCTTCCTGGCGGCACTCACCCGTCGGCGTTCGTTTGACCTGGTGTGTTCCTAGAGTTAGCTTCGTGTTTCATCGCGCCACCAACGCGAATCTCAGAAGCCACATAAAAATGAGCTCGGGGTCGGGATTCTGCTCTGCTAAGTGCCGCAAGATCCCAGCTGATCTAAACTTCCCGTACCTCCAGAAAGGACTGCTTTCTCTTGATCTACGCCACTTCTCCACTCCTCCGATAAGATAGCTGTGGTCATGTGCCCTTTTTCTCAATATTCGTTTTGTTCCATCCACCGTGGCTCCGCCTATTGGCGCCATGTTCGAAGCTCCAAAGATCCACATGCAGTGCTGTGTGTTCGCTGCATGCAAAGTGCCAATTCGACTAATCATTTTTGGACGCCTATTGAAACAGATGAAAAAGCATTGTGGAGATGCTTTGTTTGGAAAGTGGCACGCACGATTTTTCGTGGTGGAACGAAAAAAAAAAACAATTTCATGGGTCGACTTAAAGTTCGGTTAACCATGGCCACCTAGTCCGGTGTTAACGCGTCCTTGAAAGCGGAGCACGCCATGAATTCACTGTAGTTTCATTGCGGGTCCACAGAATCTCGTTCCCCGAAGCCATCACGTGATTGCTGAGAGAATTGAGGGGGAGAGGCCAAAGCCTCCTATACAGCCACTTACGCAGGCCCAAGGGCCATAGCGCGTGCCAGTGCGTTCTACCTAAGGTACAATCAAGTAATTAAAAAAAATTGTTGGAGTGGAAATTATTGCCCAGGAGTGAAGCCGTCCCCACGAAAAGATTGCGGCTGCGGCCTCCACCTTACCCACAGTAATGTCAACGTTCTATAAACGTTGAGTAAGCTGGCCGTCTCAGCCGCCGTCTTTTCGTGGGTTCCTTAGCCTCTAGCGCTCCCCGCGGTGGTCTAGTGGCTAAAATGATCAGCTGCTGACTCGGTGTCAAATCCCGGCTGTGGCGGCTGCATTTTCGATGGAGGCGAAAATGCTGTAGACTTGTGAGATCAGACTCGGGTGCACTTTAAAGAACCCCAGGTGGTCGAAATTTCCGCAGCCCTCCATTAGTGCATTTCTCATAACCATATAGTGGATTTTGGACCTTGAACTCTGTATATTATTCAATCACAAACGCAGCTGGTTGCGACACGCTTTATTAGACGCGCCGTGAACTCTAGGAAATGAGCGAGGGTATGGGGGACAGACAATACGCTCGAAGGTCACTGCGAGGTTCAGCGGGTACTGTACGAATCGCATCTAGACCCGCAGGTCGCGGGTTCGAATCCCGGCTGCGGTGGCTGCATTTTCGATGGAGGCGGAAATGTTGTAGGCCTGTGTGCTCAGGCTTGGGTGCACGTTAAAGAACCCAAGGTGGTCAAAATTCTCGGAGCCCTCCACTACGGCGTCTCTCATAATCATATGATGGTTTTGGGACGTTGAACCCCACATATTAGTCAATGAATCGCATCTGTGCTCGCAGCCATTCTGTAAAAGACCACCTCTAAAAACAATGCCACCCTTGCACTTACGGAAACACGTCGAATTGCGCACGAGGAAGCCGATTCCGGTGTAAAAAAAAAAAAAAAAAAAGGTAGATCCCACGTACTGTGGCAATCGATGATATGCGAAGCACGTATGAGGAAGGTTGAATTGTCACATGAAAATCAGCACAACACTATGAGACGGGCGTAAATTGTGCCATACATGACTTCCATATCATTATCATCATGTTTGCGCCTGTCATTTGTGCTTGGCATCCATTCACGTCAAAACGCCATATTTTCTATTTGGGAAGCTAGCGAAATGGCCGCGAGTGCAGTATGAGCCTAGCATGTGGTCATGTCTTACATGACACGCATATCATGAGTATAATGTTTGCACAAGTCATATACCTTCGTCATCTATTCACGCTAAACAATACCAAATTTGGTATATATCAAGCTAGTGAAATGGCCGCGAGTGCAGTATGAGCGTATCATGTAGTCATGTTTACATGACACGCATATCATGATTTTAATGTTTGCACCACTCTTATACTATCGTCATTCATTCACGTAACGTAATACCAAATTTGGTATATGTGAAGGTAGCGAAACGACCGCGAGCACATCATGAACGTGGCATGTAGTCATATTTTTACATTACATGCATGTCAGGATTGTCATGTTTGCACCAGTCCAACGGAAAATAGAGGAGGCGCTGGCCTGTCATATACCTTCATCTTCTATTCACGCCACGTAGTACCCAATTCGGTGTATGTGAAGCGAGAGAAACCACCATGAGCACATCATGAGCGTAGCATGTAGCCGTATGTTTACATGACACGCATGTCATGATTTTCATCTTAGGGTCTGTCGCTTGTGTTCGTGATGCAATTATGCCATACCATACCAGTTTCGCAACATGCTATGTGAACGAAACCACCGCAAGAGCTGCAGGACCATGAAATGTAAATGATCACATTCACAACATACATATCATGATTTTCATGTTATGACTAGTCAAATAGGTTCTCCATACAGTCATGTTATGACATACCAAGTTTGGTATCGATACCTTTATCGAAACGGCCAGGAGAGCTAAAAGTCGTAGGCGCCTAGACAGACAGAAAAGCAAACAGAGATAGATAGATAGATAGATAGATAGATAGATAGATAGATAGATAGATAGATAGATAGATAGATAGATAGATAGATAGATAGATAGATAGATAGATAGATAGATAGATAGATAGATAGATAGATAGATAGATAGATAGATAGATAGATAGATAGATAGATAGATGCTGTTAAACTGGCCAAAGTGCACTAAGAAATGCTTAGCATTCAAAAGCGCTTTTACGCGCAGGTACACTTGACATATGCTCGCACGCGCACACAAAGCGGGCACACATCACTGTACAGTACTCCCCGCGGGGTCGTCCGCTCGTTTCCGGCCTCGCAATGGCGCAATACGCGTAGTGTCGTGCGCAGCGTACAGCTGCGTACCGAAGTGACCCTAACATTTACAAGCTCATTTTACATACCTCCGTACGGCTTGCGCTTGGCAAGCTGATAGTTCGAGCCACCTGTTCCACTACATCTGTTGACAAGCTCTGGTCTGAAACCTTCGTATCCAGCGGTCCTGTGCTGACCGTCCTTGACTTCGCGCACATTCTAGAACTGCAGATGGCACCACGTAGGTTTTATGTAGCGGAACGCAGAAGAGGTGGATGCCGCTTTTCGACACCGAAGTTCCGAAGCATTGGTCGGTGTCAACCTGAGTGCGTCGTTTATACACAAAGCAGCATCTACACCATGCCTTCGATGACACATCCGAAACCTGCTTGTCTGTCTTCAAAAGACTACGGCACAGTCGACAAGCGCCAGCAAAATGAATCTCCGTAAGATGTTTTCTCTATTTCTTTTTTTTCACACTTATACGTAAAGATATTGCCAACGTCATGACGTCTTATCTGCTCCTATATACTGCCGTGTACATCACTCTACAATGCCGCTTGTGGCAGGCGGGAGAGGATTTTGTCAGCCACGCGTTGAAAAGTAAACTATAGTTATGTATATATGTGAATCTTTAACATGAACAATAATATTCTAGAGACGATTCATACTCTGTAAATAAGATGTTTGGTTGTGGTATTCTACTCCACCAGGTGCCGAGAAGCTACCAGTGATACCATACGTTCACAATTTTTCAAAAAGCTGAATAAATTAAGCTCAATTACTTGCCTTGATAGTGAATTGTCCCTAATGTAAATATTTAAACTGATGTTCCGATGTCGTATGTATCCATCATAACTCCTCATTTAAGCCTGAACAACTGATAGAAGACTTTTAATGAATATACTCCGAACTGGAGTACGGATTCTACATGTTGATGATAAAGAGAAAAAAATGGGCTCGACAGCCATTAAGTTTACTGAAGCAACACACGAGCAATATATTATACACCCTTGTCATTTTATGGCATACACCCTTCTCATTTTATGGCAATTTTAGAATATACCCAGCTAAGAGAACAACCACTAAAGTACGCAGACGTGTACGTAACTAGGTAGATGGATGAATGCGTGGACCGACGGACGAATGGAAGCGTTCAAAAAGTTTTTGTTTCGCTGAGAAACGTTTCGAGTTTAAAACGCACTCTTCCTTCTCCATTTGCCTGATATTTGGATCTGCACAAATTCGAAGCTCTAAGTGTTACATAACATCCGCATTAACGGAGCTCTAACAAATGTAGAAAGACCCTCTACGGAAAATGTGGAAGCTAGTTGCTGCATTATTGAAGGCATGGGCAGAAAGTCATCGTTATGACGACGCATTACTGGTGATACCTTAATCCGCCGCTGGCACACAGCCACTCACACAATTGCCTGAGATTATTGGAAGACGAAAGCCACCTTCTTGTTATTTTTTTTTCCCTTGTCAGTCAATGATTCTGGTACTCCCCCAACCCCTGGAATCTTCAACCACTTAAAGTGGTTTTTCACTGCGTCTAGCCACACCGCGGTGGTCTAGTGGCTAAGGTACTCGGCTGCTGACCCGCAAGTCGTGGGATTGCATCCTGGCAGCGGCGGCTGCATTTCCGATAGAGACAGGAATGTTGTAGGCCCGTGTGCACGTTAAAGAACCCCAGGTGGTCAAAATTTCCGGAGCCCTCCACTACGGCGTCTCTCATAATCATATGGTGGTTTTGGGACTTTAAACCCCACATATCAATTAATCACTGGGTCTTAGAGAGGACGACCAAAGCGAAAATGTTGTGGGGTGACATCACT
>NC_051169.1:76147439-76222439 GCF_013339725.1 Rhipicephalus microplus
TAGCATTACAGATGAAACCGATCTGGAATGCTGTAGACTGGCTTAGTACAATAGTATAGTGCTCTATAGCTATAGTACGATAGTACTATAGCTAGAAAGCGGCACTATCACTATATAGCTATACTCTAGCTATATAGTATAACTATATAGCTATAGTACGGTATTACCGGTCCGGTCGGCTATAGCGTTTCAGACCGATACTATCGCATCTATTTGCTATAATACCTTGTGGCGAAAATGTTATTTTTGTGGTTTATATTCCACACTCAGATGTACAGGCCTCTTTCTGTCTTTTTGAGCGGTCATCAGTTTAGTGTAAAGTTTGTTACTCATTACTCGTCCACATGGTTCATCAATGACATGCTGCACTATCGAAATTCTCGTTTTCAAAACATATATCGGGGCGATGACCTGCAAACTAGCGGCTAGCACGTACACTCATGCCCATTTCATTATGTATGGCACAACGCAGGTGACACAACTTACTCTTGCAAGAGTTCAAGAACATGCCGACGTTTTTTTGTGAAGACGCAATCAATTGCACGTTGCTCACACCAGAATGGAGTAAATAGCGCCCAGTATTTTGCGTTCTGTTTAAGTTGCTAGATGAGACAGAATTGCTCAAATTGGCGTAAAGCACGGAAGCTCACCTAAAAATGTCTTCTTAGGAAGTTGTGGTTCGGTGTGCAATACACCAGATTACACGGCTACTGCCATTGTATATATATATAACTATTTGTGTTTTCCCCTCACTGCTAAAGGCTGCGATATTAAAAAAAAACACATACGCACGCGAACGCACACACACGCGCACACACTCGACACGCCCGTTTGCGCACCTTATTGCAGTGATCTCCAATGTTCCGTGCACAGACGATGTGTTTCTGCCTAGGCAGCTCGGCTGCCGGCCCGAAGGCCGTTTGTTCAGTCCCGGCCACGTTGTATAGCACTTAGATGGAGGCGAAATTCGATGTTAAAGAACGCTATATATAGATGGTCTAATTTTCCCGAGCACTCCACTCTACGGCGTACCTCATAATGATATCGTAGTTTTGGGACGTAATAAATAATTATTGCCCTGATGCTGTTATTATTATTACTATTATTATTACTATTGCTGCTGTTTGTTGTTGTTGTTAATGTTGGTAATGCTACCTATTGTGGCGCTTAATGCCAGGAATACGGAGACACAGCAGTTATCGCCTAAGCTGCCACAAGCAGCGGTCTCGTCATCGCATAGCCAGCACCACCACCGTCGTTGACCTGTCGCCTTTTAAGCCGCAGCACACGGGATCTAGGGCTATACTGGCATTCGCAGACGCAACGTTGGAAGCACTGCTCTCAATTTCGCCTAGTTACGCGGTTAAGAAGATTACATAAAAATAGTGTGACGAATACTCCATGGCAAACTCATCGACATGGTCGTGCGGTGCATGAATGCGCGTCACCATATTTTGAAGCTCTAACTGGAGTTGGAATCCTGTGTGTATGGCATTCGTTTACGGTCGCGCGCAGCTGCATCTGGATAAGTGACGCACTCGAGATGAACTTGTGTTTAGGACAGGAAGCCATTTCAATGCGCGCCAATCGACAGCCGTTCGTATGTATGTAGATTGTCATGACTACTTCGTCTCTTGCTCTTTAATTCGGATTGATGCGTCACCGAGAGCTAGAACTTTGCTAACCATTTGGTTCATACAGAACTTGAAAAACAGCTCAACTGTGTTATCTGAAGAGATCGACAATGAATTTACATTCTGAATATATCCGGCCCCGCCGCGAAGGTCTAGTGGCTAAGGTACTCGGCTGCTGACCCGCAGGTCGCGGGATCGAATCCCGGCTGCATTTCCGATGGAGGCGGAAATGTTGTAGGCCCGTGTGCTCAGATTTGGCCGCACGTTAAAGAACCCCAGGTGGTCGAAATTTCCGGAGCCCTCCGCTACGGCATCTATCATAATCATATGGTGTTTTCGGGACGTTAAACCCCACATATAAAATCATCATCAATCATCTGAATATATCCGCCTAAATGTCCTCATCAATGCGGTTCTCTCTTGATGACCTTTATATAGTTTCCGATTCAGTATGCATTTATTAATGCAATATATAGAATTAGTCGGAAGGGTTGCTGGTGCCGTACGTAGCTATAAGGTAAACGCAGCCGCACGTAGGAATGGCATACCTGGGGAGTACGTGCGTTATATAGGTATGGTTGACTCGGTGTTAATCGACGCGCATTAAGACGGGGCACGCTGACTATTGTGCGCTTCTATAGCCGTGTTTCAGACTAATATTCGCACACCCCTTTAAAGAGTAGTGACACCATTTTTTTTTAAGGTGAGTTTTCTCTGCCATACTAATCTGTATCGGAGGTGGCTTTGGGCAAGGAATGAAGTTCAGCAAATTATGATATTTCAAATTTTTGCAGTAGAATGAAAGTAATGTACGAACAACCTAGGAAAAGAGCAGTGCTTACGAGATAGGTAATAGTGCACTTCAAGTTGTAAAAGACTGTCTTCTTAGGGCAGGTAATAACCGCGGAGCTGAATTCACGAGATTGAAGTAACTAGAAGAATAATAACGGGGTGGAGCACATTTGGCAAGCACTCTCAAATTATGACAAATAGATTGCCACTATCCCTCAAGAGGAAGGTATATAACAGCTGTATGTTGCCGGCACTTAGCTACGGAGCAGAAACCTGGAGACTTACAAAGAGGGTTCAGCTTAAATTGAGGACGACACAGCGAGCAATGGAAATAAAAATGGTAGGTGTAACCTTAAGAGACAAGAAGAGAGCAGAGTGGATTAGGGAACAAACGGGGGTTAAAGATATCATAGCTGAAATCAAGAAGAGGAAATGGACATGAGCCGGGCAGGTAGCACGTAGACAGGATAACCGCTGGTCATTAAGGGTAACTAACTGCATTCCCAGAGAAGGGAAGCGGGTTAGGGGGAGACAGAAGGTTAGGTGGGCAGATGAGATTAAGAAGTTTGCGGGTATAAATTGGCAGCAGCAAGCACAGGACCGGGTTAACTGGCGGAACATGGGAGAGGCCTTTGTCTTGCGGTGGACGTAGTCAGGCTGGTGATGATGATGAAGATGAAATTTTTTCAATAATAATATGAATTTCCCAAAGGCGCACCCCCTGATAATATCGACATTTGCTGGACGTCAGGCTATACTTGTTATTCTGGTGACTTCACGCAGCAGTCTGGCGAATAGGTATGGCGTCAGGTACTAAAGTTACCAAAATGGTCGCTTTTGCGTCCCGACGAAGCCCCGTTGCAGAACGGCCGTGGAAATGTCGCGCCGTGTTTGCGGGATCGAGCGATGGGAAGCTCGTACCGTGCCGTGACGCCAGAACACAGATGGAACTGAAACGACGTTTAGAAACAAAGTGTAATTTCTCTTTTATGGGGCACTCACGCTTAGAACATTTTCTAGTGTCTTCGGAGCCCGCAGCCTTTCATTTGACGCAAAAAGAAAGATAACAGAAAATTTTTGTGCCAGTATCTCCAAGGGCAAACATTACCCTCGAAGTCCGATCGTTGTGATCCTGCCTTTCCTGTGTGTTTTTACTTCGCGGCTAAACCACGTCCTTAAGTTAGTACCAACTAGGCGAGCAAACACGCGTTATAATTCACCCCCTATAGAACTGCGTTCCACCCAGTCAGTAATCAACACCAATTACCAACAGTAACCAGTGCCGTACGATCCGGAAATTATTTCTTTCTCAGAAACGTCAATATTTCTTCGCGCAACATACAGGTAGTTCGTTGTGCCTGAGGCCTATGAGCTTTAGAGGACCCTCACCTCTCATAAATCATCATCATCAGTAGCAGGTCCAGCAGAATCATCATCATCTTGACTACGCCCACTGCTGGGCAAAGGCCACTCCCATGTTCCGTTAACCAACCCTTTTCTGCCTTAGAGGCTGGCATATTGTACCCGCAAACTTCTTAACCTTTCGATGCCCACATGACTTTGTTTCCCCTGCCCCCCTTTCCTAGTCAGCAATTCTAACGGGAAAAAGTGGCCTGAGAACGATATCTGCAATCAGACACTTTAGAATAAACCATTGAAAGCACTACGTCGCAAACCTTTTTTTTTTTTCTATGTGCGAAGATTCCAATGGCGTGACCGCGTCGGCAGGTCAGGTGCGTAGCAACTACAGCGAGTGCTGAAATCTCCGACACGTGCGTCGTGTTTACGGTAGGCTCTCTTACCGTCGATGTCGAAGAAGCGCCATTTTATCGTTTAGTTGCGTTATTGAAAGAGGTGCTATTGACCCTTAGAATACGAGAGCTGTTTTCTTCGTTGCAATGAGAAATAAATGTTAGCATTACTTGATGCAACGTGAGTACGTACAAAATGAAAAGGTCAAAGCTTCAGCGTAAGGAATTTGAGATGTCTAATAAATCGTACAAAGGTCTTTCGAGCCAATAGGTAAAACAACATTTAGAGCTCACTCAAACTCACTCATGAAATATACCTCACCCTGGGGGTTCCCTTGGACTGATGCTCACCAATTTTCAACCGGACTCACTCGGGTTCAGACTCGCTAAAATGTCTCTCACTCAGACTCGCTCATCATAATGTTACTAACTTGGACTCGCTCAGGCTCATGGGTCACTTCGAGTCTGAGTCGACTCATGAGTCTATCAGCGAGCTATTACCTGTTTCGTTCAAAGTGCCAGCGCTGTTTCATAATGTTATCTCGCATAATCAGTGCTGCGCTTGGCGCTTTTGATCTCTCATATTTAAATAAAAATCATCAGCGGTCGCAATTTACTAAGGGCATTGTGATGTGAAGCGACGACTCTCGCGAGGTGTTTTTAACAAGAACTTTCCCTGAAAGCAAAAAGGGGAAGAGGAGGCGAAACTGACTCGCACTCATTAACATATTACTCACCGAGACTCACGGATGAACTTTCAGTCTGAGTGAGTTTAAGTGAAACGACTCGTAAGTGAGCGTGCCGACCGATGCGTTCGAGAAGTAGTACTTTGTATTGCATGTTGTTCAAATATGCAACAACGCGCCCGCCATCATAGCGCGTCTTCGCACCCACTTTAAGACGGCAGCGAAAATCAATTTCTAAACATGTTGACTGCGCAAAGCAGCATTCCTTCCCACCTTTCTTTTTTTCAAAATTCACCCGCTTTGATATACATTTGGGACTCTTGAAAGAAAGAAAGAAAGAATGAATGAATGAATGAATGAATGAATGAGTTTTCATCAAGTTAATAATAAAATTGTCAGATTTCACGTGCCAAAAACACGACACGATTATCAGAGACTCCGTCGTGGAGAGCTGCAAACATTTCGACCATCTGGTGTTCTTTAACGCGCACCATAGAACATCACACACATTTCTACCATTTCGCCTCCATCGAAAAGTGACTGCCACGACCGGGATCGAACCCGTTACCTTCAGGGTAGCAGCCGAGCGTCGTAGCCACTGATCTACCAAGGTGGACTTTGACGAAGTTTGTACGGTATTTCACTTATATTTCTTGTTTAGCTATGCCCAAACCCTCGTAACGCAGTAACCTTCAGTTTAAACGCGTGTTAAATGGGCAACATCCTTAGCCACATTGAACAGTTCATGGTTGGTTATTCCTCGATGGGATTTTTCGGCTCACTCTAGAAAATAGGCCTCTATTGGACGACCGGGAAAATTTTATAATGTTTGATGACGATTTAAAAGTGATGAATTGAACATTTCAGAAGAAAGGTGTAGTAATATCAGAACAAAGAAATGAGGGTTGCTCTCATAATATAGGAATGATGTCACATATGGCGCGTGTCATTGGTTGAAGGCAATCGTTCGATTTAGTGCGGCGACGTACGCTAGGGGGAGCGTTGTAATAAAATCCGTTCGCTGTTGGCGCGCGCTCGGAGTCGCCGGATGGATAAGGCTGCACAGCGGAGAGAGCGCAAGGCGGCAGCAGCGCGCGCTCGCAGACAGAATCCCGATGTGCGAGCGCGCGAGGCAAGGGACATCGCAAGCCATCTATCGTCTAAGAACAAATAAAAGTTGATTTGTGTATATACACACACAGCGTTTCTCACGTCTTTACATGATGATCGACTGGGCGAATTACACGGAATATTCACAGTTACCGATGAATCCCTCCGGAGCTTCGCCCATTCATCATCATTCACCCCGTGAATATGCCGTAATTTTTTTCTTTTATCAATTAGAAGGCTCGCTTGCAGATGGTGTCGGCGTTGCGAGGCGAGAGAACGGGAGGGGACGCGCATGCACACTAAGGGTGGTCATGCCGCACACCAGATTGAGCTCGACCCTAGGACGCTTCTCATCGAAGATTCCCTTTAGTGGGCAATCACCACGTTCTTCTATGTCATTATCATCATAATCAAAATCAGCATCCCCACGCGAAAGTGGCCCGGGCCCCTACGAGGGCCTCGGCTTTCTCACGGTGTGACACATCAATCGGTCGCCGTAGGCCAGCGCAGCCGCTAGCGCCACACGAAGTCGCCCTCCACCCGACGACTGCGACTTCAAGGCAATGCGGTCCGGGTCATGGGTCGAGTCGTGCGTGCGATGGCCGGGGCGCGACTTGGCGGCGGCAGTTGATGGTGCAACAACAGCATTCGATTCTGGCCGTGGTCGGGATTCATCAGCCCGTTACGCTCGTTTGCCGTCATGCAGGAAGCACCAGCAGACGTCCGTGAGCCCCGCTGTAGTGCCACGACACTACGAGTCCATCGTCAACGCTGGCTCGTCCATCATCTACTGCTCCGCCCGGGGCGACCCCGATGAGCCCGGCGCTGGACAGCCATCCATACACATGCCCGTCAACTCCGGCTCGCAGGTACAGGTCCTTTCTCTGTATACTGTGGTGCAAAGCTGGTCTAAAAAGGAACGTCGATAGAGTCAACAGCTCGAAAAGATAGTCAGTGTCGTATAGTCCTTCTTTAGAATCGTACGAGTGTAAGACCTGTTTTCACAGACCAACTTCATTCTTATGTCATGTTTTCCTTAAGATCCTTTACGCCCGACGAGCGTCACGAGCACACACACAAAAAACGAAAATGGTAACGGGGTAGAACATAAGCACAAGCTTTATGAATAATCGTTTACTTCGTTTGTCATGCTCCCTAAAGGTTCAATACTGATAAGAAAAAGCGCGACATAAGCATAAGGTTAGTTTGCGAAAATAGGCCTGAACCTCGGTGAACCCAAACTTCCAGATTTGGCGTCCCCTCGATTTCTTTGGTGCCATGAAGACTCTGCCTATGAGGACAAATGACGAGTCTGAAGATCCATTTATGCGGCTGTTGGCTCAGGCTATGACTGCTGGCACAATGCCTTTTCGACAACTTCTCACCACTACTAAGCTTTGGTGTGACCATCTCAAAAGTGTGCCGTTAAATTAGGTATATAAGCGAAATGGTCTTGAGCATCGTGTCGTCCTTTTGCGTAGTTCCTTGCCATTTCTATCATAGAACGGCACTTGATTTCGTTTCGGGCGTTTGGCTGAACAAGTGCAATGTTGATTGAAACCCATGTATGCCGAGAGTATAGCGTGGCGTTTGCGTCAGGTCGCGCGTGGGGCGCTCAACTGGATTAAAGTGACATTATTAGAGCAAAGCATGTACCCACATGCAGCTCGCGGGTTCGCATTTACAACTGCTAGTCGTATGCATATAATATACGTGCAAGGCAGAGTCCTTTGTGCCTGTATACTTGAATGTATGCATGTCAGTCGTATAACTCGCTTGTCCAGAACAGCTATAGACCACTTTTTAGATATGAAGCAGCTTATAGCTAGGGCTTTGTCCATCCCTCCTTCCCGCGGCGTCCACACATCATTGCGCATGCGCGTCCCCTTCTTCTCTATACTCTCCTGCAACCCCTCTTTCTCTCCATGGAGTTCACACCCACACTTCGCATGCGCGTCCCTTTCTCCTTTCCTACTCTCTCTCTCTCTTTCTCGTCGGTGGTGAAAAGAGCACCGGAGGTAATGAGTGACGATGTGAAGGCGGTGGTTTTCGAGGCGTTTATATTCGCCCATCATATTCTTGTCCACGTTGTCGTTCTTCTGGTGGAAGCGATGGTAACTGGCAGCGTTTGTCAGGTAGAGGTTCCCAATGTTAGTGCACCTGCTTAAGGCGACTACTGTAAGGCGGCGTAGACGAGTTTTTGTGGGTGCCGTTCCCCTCCCTTTAGCAGGAGATGGTGTAATTTTTTTCACATCAATATTACTTTCGATAATACTGTTGGTAACAATAATGATAATAATCACTATCATTACCACCATCAGGGGTGTTTAAATATATTTGCCATGGGCACTGTCCTATCCAATTACGCCTCTGGTAGCAATGCACTCTAAGGCATATATCGATGGACTTTCTACGACTACGTGAAATAGAATTAAACGCAAAATTAGTTCATCCTCACCGACAACTACGGGTGTACTCAGCGAGTAATCTACAGAAAGATATGTTGTATTACGTGTAACGGAGCACCCTACAACTGTTCTCTAGAAAAAAAAGAAAAAAAATTGGCACAGCCAGAGAACAGCAGCATGTGAGTGAAATCGTGAAAACACCTCATAAGTGCTTAATAACTCTGCAGCTGTTTCGAGAAAAAAAGTCCTACTATTTTTTAGGGGGAAGAGAAGAAAGACAGTTATAGCTTATTTTCAGAACTGTCATATACCGTAACAAGCGCAGTGGGCACGGCCGATTCAGACGAACCACGTAATGTAGTTGGCGGTTGCGAAATAGTTACACAACGGAATGGCTTTACGTTATCGTACCAGCAGGGTTACTTTATTTCCGTTCGGTAATTCCTAGCAGGTGTCGTACTCCAGGAAAGCGAATGTGTTCTCGACCAACTGGTGGGATAGATAAGCCCATTCTACGTAAAGGTGACGTTGGCGCTTGCGTACGTTGGAGAGAGCGCGGAAATGTATTTCTATACAGGGTGCCCTAGCTATCTTTAGCCAGAGTTTAAAAATATGCCGACACACGCAATTACGACGCGACCAAATGTACGTTGCTCACCGTTGCCTGAGTTAGTCTGACTATTTTTGTGTTCTAAATATTGTTTAAATAGATGTATTTATTTAAATAACTTTGAAGAAACTAAGACAAATAAAAATTTCAATGAAAAAGTTGCAGATTGCTTTGCACAATGTCGGATGAGATAGTTTTGAACATTACATCTGTTAGTGATAAGTGTTTTTCTGATAACAGCAAATGCCCGCGAGATACACAAATACCACGTGACAAACCCGCTCGCGTGCCAGTGAGCATGATAATTCTAGTGCTCCCTTATGTTCCACGTACGAATGACCACAGCATTTACCCGATTATACTGTCTCGACAGGGCCGCAACAATGGCGGTGGCTTTGCGATGAACACGTCTTGATATTGGCCACAAAAGCGATAACCGCTGTGACTGCTTATCACTGTCACAACCCGGTGTGAGGGAAGCGTATCGTTCGTAGGCGGAATGCTAAAGAGCACCAGAATCACGGCGCACATGGGCGCGCCAGTGGATTTGTTACGTGGTACTTTTTGTATTTCGCGGGTATTTGTAGTTAGCAGAAAAAATGATCGATTTGTGGGGTTTAACGTCCCAAAACCACTATATGATTATGAGAGACGCCGTAGTGGAGGGCTCCGGAAATTTCGACCACCTGGGGTTCTTTAACGTGCACCCAAATCTGAGCACACGGGCCTCGACATTTCCGCCTCCATCGGAAATGCAGCCGCCGCAGCCGGGATATGAACCCGCGACCTGCGGGTCAGTAGCCGAGTACCTTAGCCACTAGACCACCACGGCGGGGGTTAGCAGAAAAAAACACTAATAATCTACTACAGATCTGAAGTTCAAAACTGCCTAATTAAACGGTTTGAAAGTCATCTACAACATTCTGATTGAAAGTTTTTATGTCTTCGTTTTTTCAAAAGTTAGTTAAATAAACAGATATAATAAACAATATTTTAGAGCACTAAAATTGTCCGATTCACTCCAAACAACGGTCAGAAACATGCATTTGGTCGCGTCGTAATTGTGTGTGTCTGCATATTTTTAAACGCTGACTACAGATGGCTGGGGCATCCGGTATACGTATATGCGCAAGAATTTCATCATGTAGCCTTAGTACACGTTTGTGGTATTGAAAAGCGTCAGTAATACATAATTTTTGAAATTTTGCGCCCCCCAAAACCATGATATGATTGTGGGAGATGCCCGTGTGGAGGGCTTCGGGTATTTAGACCAGCTATAGAGTTCTTTAACGTGGACCGTAAACGCTGGCCTGCAGCATTTTGCGCCAATCAAAATCCGGCAGCGGCGGCAAGATTTTTGTACCCGCTCCTTTCGGGTCAGCAGTGAAGTCCACTACGCCGCTGTGGTGGATATTGAAAACGGAGGATTCTGAACAAACCGTTACGTTGTACAAGTGCAATAATTGCTCGTTAGGTAGGCGGTCCATTGTTTGGGCACTTTAATGTCATGAAAGGAAAGGTGCTTGGAAATTGGGGCCAATAAATGCAGTTAGCGTTTCACGGTAAGAGCCGCGTGCAAGGTCGCAGCCAGGACTCTGAAGACGAGGCGAATCCACGAACGAACCATCACTCTCGTGACCAGCGGAACGTATACTCTCACCACCAGAATTTCCTCCGGCACGTTTTAGCGGAGAACTGTACGAATTCGTGCGCACACATACACCGAGAGCGAGCTGGGTGGCGTCGCGTGACAGTGTACGCGCACAATGGCCGCCGCGTTTATAGCGTTACGCCGGCGCGAGTCTCCTCACATGCTCGAGCGCGCATACAGCGCCCCGCACAAAGGAGGAGATCGCGTTGCCATGCGTCACTCGGACTACGGACGTGAAGAGGAGAACGGCGTCGCGCTACTTACTCATACATGATCCGGGATCGAAGGGAACTGGAAGTGGCTGGGACACTGCTGCGTCGTCGAGTTCAGTATCGCTTTCTCACGTCCGCTGAACTGAACGTTCCTGGGACTGGTGCGTTTATTCGCTGCTTGGCTGCTCCAGTAGCAAAGTCTGCCTCGACCAATCGAGTGCTAATCTTCGTCATATAGACTACTGTCGCCGGGACGATGACTGTCGTAAGTCACTTTTTTTTTAAATTGAGAAGTCGGCAACAAGGACATAAGACGAAATCAGGTTACACAGGATGGTGTAAACTAGAGATCACTGGGAGATTCGTCCTGTGGTGGACATAAGTATAGACGTTTTTTTTTTTGTGTGTGTGGGCGCTACCATCTTGGTAGCGGGCTGCCCTTTTCTGGTCTGGCAACCCATCTGGCATGCGGGAAGCTCGCTGTTTGCATAGAATGGAAGCGTGCGGCTACAGTATTATTGTTTGTTTTAGTTTTTACGCAGTGGATTTCGACTGACGTGATGCAGGTTCTTTAGAAAATGAGTCTATGAGACGTTCCGACAATTTTCAAGTCGTTGGGGTCAATTGTTTTATTCTGCGGTGCAGTGAACCTCTGTGTATGCAGTATATTCAGAGCACCGACTTTGTGCTCGAACAATGTGCAGTATTTTCATGTAATTTTTTATTTTCCAGAATGAGCAACAACACTTCGAGGGCATAGTGAATATATTTGTTCAGCTGTAGTCATATCCGCTTTTTTACAAGCTTTCTTTACGCCACGCCGTTTCATCGCCCCGCCGTGGTGGTCTAGTGGCTAAGGTACTCGGCTGCTGACCTGCAGGTCGCGGTATCGAATCCCGGCTGCAGCCGCTGCATTTTGGATGGAGGCGAAAATGCTGTAAGCCCGTGTACTCCGAATTGGGTGCACGCTAAAGAACCCGATGTGGTCAAAATTTCCGGAGCCCTCCACTACGGCGTCTCTCATAATCATATGGTGGTTTTGGGGCGTTAACCGCCACATATCAATCAATCATCAAACGCCGTTGCATCGGATGCCGCTCTTGCAGAAAGCCGTGCGTTGGAATGTAATGGTTCGTCTTTATTTCGTGGCACTGACGGTTTTTGTTAACTGCACACCAACTGTTGTATAAAATGTTACTCAACTCTGAAGGAGTGACTGTATTTTTACTCGCTCGTTCATTTTTACTGGTGTGCACTTGAAATACAGCTCTTACATCAAACGACGCTGATGTGCCTGCGCCTCCTCCTTTTATCTTCTTTTTTTAATCGCGATATTTCAGTGACTCTCAGTGCCGCGGTACTTTGACCTGTGGTAGAGAGAAATGTTACGTGGGGCTATTTATCGGGAAAATATTGTCAGCATTGGAATAGCTTTAGGCTTCGTACCTTTGTTTCATAGCCGAAGTTGATCATCAGTGTCGAAGTCGTTGCGGTTCATTCAACTGAGAAGAAGTGCTCTGAACATACCCGAGTACCCGCGGAAGGTATAAAGTTTTTCCTGTTTAGGTTTGTAAGCCGTAGAAGCCGCAGTTACTCAACAACAAGAAAATGATGCAACTTCAAGAGTCCACAGCCACCATAACTCCGCGTCTGATGATGCACATGGCATATTTCTTCCGACAGCAGTTTCCCTTTTTTTGTGGTTGTTACTGCGGCCGAAAACAGCGCAGTGATTCCCTGATGACCAATGCTTGGCCTTCATAGTAATGAACAAAATAAAATGCGTAGGTTGGCTTAACACACGGCAAATTGCTCGATAACGCCACATGTTCCAGCATCCATACACACACTCCCCGCCGTCGCCCGCATGCCAGAGAAAAGGAATGCGTTTGTTGCCAGACCAGACCTCCTCGCCCGATGCAAAGGTCGTGAATGAGTTGATGACGATGACGATTACGGCGATGGCGGCGGCGCTTAATCAGCGCCATTTGTTCATCCCCCGTCTCGTCATGAGGAAGGGTGCCCTTCGATTTTTTTTTCCCTCGGTATTTACAGAATCTTGCGAAGCCTGCTCCCCCGTTTACTCAAACGTGCACTTGCTGTAAACATGCGCTATTTATAGAGAGATGATACCAAATGCCACACGCAGGCCTCCTTGACAAACTGTATGTGCATCGCTATAAACTAACGCACGTGACCCTCACTCATTCCTCGATCTTGTTTCAAGCGAGATCGGTGTCCTATTACGCCGTGCGCGCATATACACTGTGAACGAAAAGCGCATCCATCCAGTTTTTTGTTGACGTGAATACACCGTCCAAGTACCTGCACTTTGTGAACCTTTTGTGAAACCTGCTGCTGACTCAAAGGTCGCGGGTTCGATGCCGGCCGCGGCGGTTGCATTTCGACAGAAGCGAAAGGGCTGAGGCCCGTGCGCTGTGCGATTTGCGTTGCACATTAAAGAACACCGGATGTTCAAAATTTGCCGGAGCCGCCCACGATATGGCGTCTCTTAAGATCATGTCATGGTTTTGAGACGTAAAATGCACATATTATTATCAGTTGCCGGGCACGGTAGTCGCGATTTCATGGAGGAACAGTGCGAAAAACGCCTGTGCGCTCAGAATTTTGTGTGTATTGAAGCCTACATACAGGCAGTATGTGAGGAATTATTGGTCAGCTGGCAGCTCATAATATGACGCGCCGCGCACGCGACTCCAACAGGCAGGAAAAGTGTTTCACACTCGCCATCGTGGCTACTGGAGGCGTTGACACACACTTGCAGGTTTGAATACACATATACACCCCAAAGGTAGACGCGAGAGGATGACGACCGTGGAACCTGAGTTCGTAGAGCATCGGACGCGTTACTTGAGGGTCACAGGTTCTGTCCCTTATATTTTCATCCACTTTTCTTTGTTCAGATTCACTTTACAAGTACTAGTATACCTTTAATGTCCCCTCTGCTTTTCTTGACATCATTGTCTGTTAGTTATCGTTAATACTGTGTCTAACAAAAAAAAAATGAAGAAGCCCTAAGTTTCCACTTCTCTCCTTCACGTGAACATTGAAGTACCTCGTAGTGTCAGACTTAATTCAGAGAACCCCAATATCGCACGCCTCGCAATCGTACCCTGGTTTTCGCACCAAAACCAAATATGTATCAGCGCGCAGTTTCAGCGCGTCCTACATGTGCTTCCTCGATTTCGCACCAGTGGAAGCTGACAGAGAACGCATTAACGGCGAAAACACACAAACTCGCCCACACACGCGGGTAGAAAACAGAAGTCAGTCAACTAAGGCAAGCACCGACCGTAAACTTGAAAAGTGATAAGGTCCAAAAGAATAAAAAAGAAGACACGCAACACGCGCGAGCACTGAGCAAGAGTGACGTGTAAATATTCTGTCACGAAGGCGTGGCCGCCATCCCGTCAGTCACAGAGATGTGCTCTAGCAAGTTCGCAGCGCGCACATGAACTTGACTGTTTCGTTTCTCTTGTTTTCTGTTTTATTTTCTAAGCGTCAATCCTTGCGATACGACCGTGTTCGGCGTTTCGTTGCCTATAAAACACAGATGCTCATAAGCCGCCATAGCGCTTGATTGTTGGAATATGATATCATAAACACATCACTACTCATGGATCATCGACATTCCAACGAAAACTGACGTGGCGCTCCTTGGCCAGGTTTGGCCCTTGCGCCACAAAACACCACTACAACATCATTGTTGGAATATGCGCTCCAACTCAAACGCGACTTGGATGATATGTGAGACGGGTGTGCTTTCTGTCCCCTCTCCGGTGGACTCTTGGAAAGAATGCAAAAATGTTTAGTTTTTTTTTTTCGGCAGGAAATTACTCTCTTATTACCTGCAGCCCCAGCCGCAGGGAATGACAGGCACGACATAGCACTGGGGCGGCAGGACTGAAGGAGGTTTATTGCATGCGTACACATATGAGTAATGTCTGAAAAATTTTTCGTCACATGTATATAATCTAAAAAAACACGATGGGACAAACAGGCTTTTAAAGTCATCAGAGAATAAAACATGCGCCATCTGTTTAAGGTATTCCCATTAGCGACTCAGATTTTAAGGCAAAGCTTTATAAAAGTGTCGTTAACCCCGATACATTGATTATTTAAAATAATCACGAGATGGGCAGGCATAAGCTTAGTAAACTTAAAATGCGTGAATTGCATATAGACATAAAGGAGGTATTGGGAGAACTATACTGCGAGAAGTTAATTCTGAGACGGCCCGTTGGAGCCAACTAAGTGCCATTGCGTCGATATTCATGTGTACGATTTGAAAAATTGTTGAATTATGGGGTTTTACCTGTCAGAACTGTGAGAAGCCATACTGAGCTAGGGAACTCATTGATTTTGACCACCTGCATTATCTTTCGGAACGTTCACCGAGATCTAGGTATTCAGGAGCAGTATACGCTTTTGCATATTCGTGGTTGATGGTAATTTGCGCAAAAAAAAAAAATGCGGACCCGAATAAAGAGAACATGGACAGGCGCAGTGTTTTTTTGCACAAATTCCCCTCCACAATGCAATACCAACTCGCCCAACACTTGGTTATTCTTGAACATCAAGTATTCAAGAATGTATACGCTTTGAATACTAGCTTAACGTATGCTATATGGTTGTGCACGCATGCATCTAACGTATAGTGCCGGTCTACCAACCTGGAATGACTACCTGATTGGGTATATTCGTAATCTTCCTCTTCTTCTCAGGCGAGCAACGAGGAGCACTGCCACTCTCCGGACGGTGTCGAGGTGGACCACCTGGCGCGTAAGAAGCTCATCTTCGCCAGCGTCCTGTGCCTCCTCTTTATGATCCTCGAAATCGTGGGTGAGTCGAACTGCTGAAGCGAGGAAAGCGCGGTAGTTACTGCGAAGTCAGGGAGCCGGGTGAACGATTATGCATATTTTAGCGCCGTTGTACACTCGCGTAGGAGAAACAGGGAGAATTAGGGACAGCCGCTGTATTCTCTCTCTTAATTATGTGAGCAGAAAGGCGCGACACGTATACTCTTTCCCAACCAGCGGACGCATCAGTAACATTACGCCTAACGATTTGGTCACACAGGCCACAAGGTGGCTCCCTAATGCGTCTTCGAATTGGATACGATACATGCGCCGCACCATCCAGCCCTAAAAATAAAGTTTCGAGTTAGCGCATGCACCCTCAACTGTGTTCCTCATTTATGGGCGTGCATCGCGAAAATGATTCCTTAAGAGAACGCCAGCTTGCTCAGTAAACTTTAATTCTGCAGCGAACAGTCAATGGGATCAATGAGAATTTCAATGTAACACTGGTGTCCCAAGGCTTGACTCAGTGTAGGCTGTTCAGGTGTCAGCAGCCACCTTTTTTTTTTCATTGTAATGAGAGAATTTATTGGAACACCTTCTAATTTTTACGCTTCGTTAGCATAGGAGCTCAAACATACATTTACAAAGAATGATGTCATATTTCTTTTTGTGATGTGTCAGAGTTAAGTTGCTTGTATTAAACACGTGATGAAACATGCTCCCTTCCCGGTGACTTTCACCGGAAAGGCCCAATCTAGGAGTAAACATTTTACGTTAGAAACTATGTATAGGATGCGTTAAAGTGAAAAGGTGGTCAGGTTGATTCCGATTCGAGATGTTGAACAGCGCGAATCACAACAGACGGTTGACAGGAGAGCTAGACAGACGCTGACTCAACTGAATTCAATCAACTACCATGATAAAGTAAGTACAGTAACACTAGTCATGTGCGCTGTTCAACGTCGGTACAAGGAGCTGTATTAGGCTGTACTTGCACGTTTAGTATTAAGGCCTGTTATGATGTCAAACCTAGTAATGTTTTGTATTCTGGCCAGAAATGCATTGAAACAGATATTTCCGAATGTGTTCTGTACGAGTGTACAAGTCTGACGTTTTTTTTTTCGATATGTTCAGCACATAATGTGCCGTTTGATGGTTGCACAACTCTCTCTTCAGCCTGTACATTCATGGGTGTTATCGTTGCGTGCATCTATACCATAATTGTACTAAGAATCTACATGTTTTTACCGGGCTCTTGTTTTACTGTATTTAGTTTAATACAGCTCAATTCAATTCAACTTCGAGAAACTTGGATGCTGATTAATAGAGCTAACTAACCAGTTAGAACACAGTGCCTCGTCCGGGCTAAACATTCCTCTGTTCCCACAGGTGGTCTTTTGGCCAACAGCTTGGCGGTGGCTACCGACTGCGGCGCATCTGCTCACCGACTTTGCCAGCTTCATGATCAGCCTCTTCTCCATCTGGCTGGCCCACCGGCCACCCACCAAGCGAATGAGCTTCGGCTGGTATCGAGCGGGTGCGTGTACTACCGAGAGTATTTCTTTTGTCGTTAGTTTTCTATGGCGAACGCCTTTTCGACAGCTAACGCGACGATTTCGAATGGGTGTTCTACATAAATTTCTTTGTGATTTGACTCAATGCACATGCGAAGTCCACGTAGTATACATATATATTGCTCCCACCCAATGAACGATGCAAGGAGTGTGAGCCTTCGGCAGTGGAGTATAGCCAGGGGGGTAGAACACCAAACCAGGACCACCCTCCCCCCCTCCCCCCATTTTTTTGCCATATCATACAGCGGGGAAAAGGACTATTTCAAAAAGGTTGGTGTGACACTATTCATAAAAAAACGGCGCCAAAAACAGAGGACGAGAAAAATACAGAGACAGGCAGCAGCTCTGAGTCACAACATGATTATTTGCTGAAACGGTGCGATATATACTTGAACAGTATCTGACAAATCTATGAGGAACGACAAAACAAAAAAAGCAGAATTCACATAAGACCATGTAATCATCGTTATAGCAGGCCATGAAAATCACCTGTGCCCGCGTTATGAAGAAAATTCATTTCTTTTTGTGATAGAGCGGTCCAAGGTCTGCTGACATACATTAAATGTACGAAATGTACAGAAGATAAGCGAAATTTATGAGGCCGCAGAAATTACAAGGCGGGGCCTTGTATGTGGCCTTGCTCGCGAGCGTATCGTTCTGACGGCATTAATTTTGAGCGGCATAACCAGGGAGTGGCTTACCGGGTCCGTACGCTCTTTTCCAATTTTTAGTATTTTTTTTTTGCCGTGGCAAAAGTCGTCTTCCTTATATAAGGCACAAGACCAAATCTATCTACCCGACCCCACTCTGTCCCACCCCACACAATATTATATATATATATATTATATATATATATATATATATATATATATATATATATATATATATATATATATATATATATATATATATATATATATATATATATATATATATATATATATATATATATTCCTGCTCACGGCTGGTTATTTTTTCACCCACTTTTCTTTGTTCTGATCTACATTCCATTTGTTCTAATAACTTCCCCTGTACGTTCCTTGGCATTATTGTATGTTAGATCTCATTAATATTGTGTCAAAACACGGAAAAACGAAGATATACATTTCTTTCCCTTAAATATATATATATATATATATATATATATATATATATATATATATATAGAAAAAAAAGAGAGCGTGTGGTCGTAAATTAAAAAAAAATGACGTAGAGCTTCAGCTTAAAGCCAAATGAACGTTACAGATCTGCCACGACTTGCTATACGTCGCCGTCTTCGTAATCTTGTCCATTGCTTTGTGCGTCGCAGAGGTGATCGGTGCGGTGACGTCGGTGCTGCTCATCTGGGTGGTGACCGGCATTCTCGTCTACATGGCCGTCCAGCGGATAGTCCAGCAGGAGTACGAGATAAACGCCACCATCATGCTCATCACTGCCGGCATCGGGATACTCGTCAACATCATGTGAGTCGGACCACCCGCGATGGCGTGCCGTGCAGCGCATGCGCGTATCTAGGGTGTCCGGATGTCTGGTTAGCTCGAGCAGCTGACGGCATCAAAGAATCAAAGGAAGAAATACCGCAAAATGGGCTTTGTGCGCTGGGGCAAGGAAAGAAAACAAAAAAAGAGCCCTTGTACTGTCGGGAAAATTAGGGGCACACGAGCTTGACGTCAGAGTGTCCAACGGTCTTTCTTTTTCTTTCATTGCGATAGCAGTTATATCCACACTCTCGGTTGGATTGTGCTGCCGGCGTCAGCGTCGCAGTCACTCACCGTATATGTATACGTATCTATATATATATATATATATTAAAACGTAACAACAAAAAATAATGCAGAGAAAGACACTCTGCTCGGCTACGGAGAAAGGCACTCGGCTACTGACTCGTAGGTCGCGGGATCGAATAGCGGCTCTGCATTTTTGATGGATGCGAGAATGCTCCAGTCTGGAGGCCCCTGTGCTCAGAATTGTGTGCACGTTAAAGAACTCCAGGAGGTCGAAATTTCTGGAGCCCTCCACTGCGGCGTCTCGGATAATCATATGGCGGTTCTGGGACGTTCTTCAACCCCAAATAATATTATTGCAGTTTATCACCAAATAGATAATGTTGCCTTCTAATCACACGATCTCCCCATGCCCTTTTATCTCTCTTGATTTAAACTATGCTCACCTGAACGCGTGCAGAATAATATGTCTGGCAATATACGACGCTTGTCTGCGGCTGCCCCGGAGATAAAGAAATATGCCGGCTAAACAGATGCCGATTGTATGCATGCTGAGCGTCAAGGCCACGTCCTTCTAACGACAGCATAACAATGTGACCTCCTGACACGCTGCACCGTCAAACAAAATGTAAATAGAGGAGAACGCAACGTGTGCCCCCCAGTCGCGACCCGTTGAAGGTGACGCTGAAAGAATTCTGGTGTATCTGCTTCTTTTTTTTTACTGTCACGTCACTGAAGCAATCAAGCGCCGTCTTATGGGCTATTTATTTATTTATTTATTTATTTATTTACACTGCTATAGCACTGTTGGGCTGTGGCAGGAGTGTACAAATAGACAACACAATGACATTCACTTCCGGTCGAGCAATCGAGCAGTTCTGCTCGAATGCTTTGACACCGTCCTCGCACTCCTTCGACCATGTCCCAATCTTTTTCCTTCTTAATCTTTACTTCTCACTCTATCCCTTTTATTCTCTCCTTACCCCTTTACCTGGCGAGCTACTGCTGAGGTGCCGCACTTAGCTGCAGACAGTTGCGAAGCTCACTTTTATCTTTTTCTCTCCGATTTTGTAATTACTACCCCGCCCCTGATTCTTTCGAATGAAACCGATTTCTTAAGTGCTTATTTTTTAAAAAGCGACTCTTGCTTGGGATGCTTGAACGCTGAAATTTGTCTGTCTGCCTGCCTGTCTGTCACACGATTGAGCCACCCGGCGAAAGTCGAAGCCTAGCTCAACGCCCAGCCATCTTTAACTGGCGGTTGCGTTGATACTTGTGAACATCTTCGATTAAAAAGCAAATATTACGCATATATGCAGCGCAACATCATTAAGTGAATATTAGATGGTGTCTTTCTTTACATGAAAATGTATATAAACGTAAGTCTAAAGACCCCAGTGCTTCTTTGGCTGCGTTGTAAATGCGACGCTATGCACAAAAAAGCCCTCTGCCGACGATACGGTGCTTCCACCTAATAGTAGCCCTAGGTTCTGCACAAACTCATGTTTCCCGACGGCACTGCAGGATGGCGTCCATATCTCACGCAGCGCCTCCTCTATTTTATCATATACCAGCCAGATACGACCCATCCAACATAGAGGAGGTGCTGTCTGAGACAAGGCAAAACATAGTAGTATGGATGGCAGAAGGCTATCTTCTTTCGACCACATTCGCTGAGAAGCACGCGGATACGCGGCCCAAATATTTTTTTTCCTGTTTTTTTCTGCCCATGTGGCTGCCAGACAGAACACTGTATAACAACATGGCTCAGTCGTGTCGTGAAAGGAAACATCTCCTCTACTACGTTGTAAAAGTACATCAGTGACCTTATTACGCGGCAGCCAAGATCGAAGATACATGTAACTCACTTCCAGCCTGGTACTATACCGTATACTTGTGTGCGCATTATGTATACCCTTCGGTCGCCTCACTGTCTATTCCGGCCGTAATCCATTTCATTTGGTTACCGATCAATGCGTGCGCAGCGCATTTTGATCACACAGCAGCGCGAATGTCGCGTGACCTAAAATTGACACACCGAAGCATGGTGAGACAATGCTGCGAAATACGCGCTGTAAGTTTGCAACGTGCATGATACTCTCAACGAGCATGCAAGTATACCTCAGAAAGGAGTATTAAGAACATTTTACTCTGGCTTCTTGCACAGGGAACAAGTTTCACTCCCTTCGGGCGTAAAAACACACTCTGCATTGGTAACTTGGCTCCCGGATTCCTGTAACACCCTCCCCCGTGTTTTGGTGGTGCGAGAAGCGAGTCGACACTCTCGTTTCTCTTCCACGCATTTCCAGTCGAACATTCACTTCCGATTTTCCAAATATTCAGAAAATTTGTTTTAGAAAGATAACGCTGGCGTGAAGTCGATGATTATTGTTCAGGTTAAAGAGTTAACTCAGATACATATTGCATCACAGTATATGTTGACTGAATGTAAAGGTTACTGACCTGACAGGATGAATAATGAGAATCAACAGAAGGGAGTTAGTTCATTGAAGGAGCACAAGGTGAGCCGCTGGAATTGTTGCGGCCCCTGGAGGAATAAATCTCAACCACGCTCTCCTTTCTACACCTCTGAGATACCCTAAGTGGTGCGACAAAACTCAAGCAATACATCAGAGTACATGAACGTTGAGGTGCTATAGAGTGGTTCTGTTGTACACGTTAGTAAAGAACGAGGATCACCACCAAGTCTTTTTTGTGTTTTTTTTCTAGCGCATACTCTCCATGGGTGAAATTATGAACATAAAGTTTCGCCACATCGTTAAATTATGTTGTGGTGGCATCCTGAACTAATCTGAGAGGTTGCACGCCAAAACCCTCTGGGTCATTGAACGCTGGCAGGACAACGAATTCATCGATACCCAGAATAGCATGTGCGACTTCCTTAAAATTGTCACGGGATGAAATCATCAGAGTTGCCGAACAGGGAGAAACAGTAGGCTATCGTTCCGTGCATAGAGTTTCCTATATACACTAGAAGGAACTCTGGCGTTAGAGTGCATGGGAGCTGCAACACACTGCACTTAATCCAGCATGACCATGCAGCGTATGAATGATGGGTAGTACACAAATTTTTCAAATTTTTCAAATTTTTGTTCTTTCGGCTCTCTTTGGTTTGGTGTGGCTTGGAGCCGTTTTGTCACAAGACAACAATCAACAAATGTTCAGCAGTTGCACTCCACCACCTAGTCTTTTTTTTTTTAGGCTCAAGAAATTAGTTTGGCTCTCGATGTTCACGATGGTCCAGTTTTTTATCTAAAACGAGCCAAAACACAACAATAAACAAAGCCACCAGTGCGTTCACGGCCAAATTTGTTTACCACCCCCCATTCCCACGGTGGCTGAACAATTGCGTCGTCAGGGTCCACTTTAGTTAATTTTAGGAAACTTTACGATTTCGCGGGCCGAAAGAGCCGCTCACTGCGTGAGGTGCTACCCTGAGGCGCAGGGTGGGTGACATTTAGCCAGAAATATCGCATGGGCTCCCGACGTATTCGTCTAATGGCGAATTCCACAGGTATATCCGCAGTGGCCGCCGAAATCTTGGAGCGAGCAATCGCAGTGTGCCGAAGGAGATCTGCGAGTGGAACACGTGAATTCCCGCGCGTGAGGTCTCTCCGGAAGTTTTTTGCGCATACGTCACTAAACCGGTACCGGAAACGATTTTGTTTTCTGCTCTCGACGTTTCAGTGACAACCGTGTCGCCACCGCAAAGCACGCATTTCGACCACGCAGTCTCGCGGAAAGCAGGGTCTACCGCTTTTCACTTTTAGGAACGTAAACAAAAGCACAGGGTTACTAGACCACCTCAAAAAACGCTGAGGGCAACCCAACTGCCCAACTGTACCGGAAATGACGGCAACGCATTCTCGGAGTTCCGGCAAAATCCGTCTCTGCGAGACGGACCACGCGGAACGCTCCTTCGAGGAGTGGATTACTCCGAATTTACCAGTGGAAAATGCGAACTTGCTCCGAACTTACCAGCGAAACGCGGGTTGTCAGCTTTGCAGCAAGAAAACTTGCTCCCGCTCGACGAGTGGAATTCGCCATAAAACGACACCGATGCTAGAACCGTCTCCTCCATTTTCCCTTCTCAGTGTAGTACACATAATGATACTCCGACTGCCTTCTTCGAAAGCTGTCAGCAACACACCTGGTCTTGCACTGCGTCCGTGATTGCCTCACTTTTGGCTTAGTGACGATTTCATGAGATTCCATCGTCACGTCTCGTCGCGTTGTGTGCCGCCAGAGCGATGTCGCACGTCATATTATGTGGCGCCTGAGGGACGCCTTGAGGACGCCAAAAGGTTTGGTCATACGTGATGTCATGTTGAAGTCGTATCGTGGCGTCATCCTGTGATTATTATTTTTTTTTCATCAGTCGTATCGACGCTGATAGTGAATTTCAGCGTTTGTCTTCAGCCTTCGCTTTAGTGAAGTGGGCGCACCCACTTCCGTCCACTTAACAGTGTATGTATACATCGCTAAGCCACAGCTTTTCTCGACGCAGAATGGGCGTGGCGCTGCAAGTGGGCGGCGTGCCACACGGCCACTCGCACGGCGTGCACCACGCAGGTGACGACGAAGACGCGCACCTGAAGGACACCTCCAACGGAGTCGCGGTCATCGAGAACGGCGGCTCGCGTCCCCACAGCGGCAGGGCGCGCGGCTCGGGCAACATCAACGTCCGCGCGGCGCTCATCCACGTCATCGGCGACTTCCTGCAGAGCCTTGGAGTCTTCGTGGCTGCACTCATTATCTTCTTCAGGGTAAGGCGCCAGAATTATGTGAGCCTAGGACAATCATAAGCACATTATTAGCCAAAATGAGTGATACGTACAGTGCAGGGACGTAGAACTTTTTTTTTTCGGAAAAGGAGGGCAACTCCTTGATTTCGGGAGGAAAAGGGGGAGGGGGGTACCCTCTCAAAATAGTCATTTTGAGAAGGTCCATTAGCCAACCGCATGCTACAGCGAAAATATGTCATTGTGGGAAGGGGGGAGGCGTCGGCTTTGTGTGCCGCCCCCTGGCTATACCACTGTTACAGGAAGCTTCCTGTCGGGAGGAGAAAGGTAGCCCCTTCACAGCTACAGTTGCAGCAGCGTGGCTTGCTACATTTACTGCCAATAAATCAAGGTTGCCTTCCGTTGCTACAAGCACAGTCTTCAATATGCCTCAGAGTCAAAGGATATATTGTCTCCTGAAGTTTTAACAACGTTTGTTTTAAAGATGATAGTCTTTTTGGGGACCTTCGACGTAAATATTTTGGTCTGTTGGTACATTTGTCTGTTTGTCCGCCCTTGAAAATACTTTAAACGGCACCAAACAATACCCCAAACGGCCGACCCCATCCGCAGCGCTCATAAATATTGCTCAAGGCTCCGCGTTCATATTTGTGCGATTGTCAATTAAAAAGCAATTATTGCGCATATCTGAGGCACCATAACTACACGTGTCAATATTCTGTATGTATGACTTTTTACTAGAAAAAGGCACATATAAGTGATTCTAAGAACCATAGCGCTTATCACGCTGCGCTGACCATGTACCACTTGCACGAAAAGGCGAGTGTTTCCAGCGCTTTGCTAAGACGACATGGTGGTGGCACCTACCCGTCGCCTTGCGTTCTACACCTTTTCGCCTCCGATACGGGCGCACACGCCACGTGCTTTGTTTTCAAAGATGACGTCCAGATAGCGCTCATGTCTCACGTGTTACGTGACTTGATGCGCTTGTTCACCTCCGCTGCACGCACGAGGCACTCTAACGCAGCGTCTCCAGAATACTATTCACCAATTTTCTTGCGCAGAACATCAAATAAACATTTCCTTTACTTTCTCCAGACGCAAGGCTACCGTTTTTCGACGACATTTGCAGTGTAACATGAAAATACGGGGCCCTTTGTTTTTACAGTTACTGTTTGTCAAGTGGATTTGTAGCTCTTTATTACTGCAGAAACAGGCATAATTGTGTCACCATTGCAAGACATATAGCATTTTCATAAATAGCTGAGCCGAAGAAATTTATGTGAGAACTAGACTTATCAGAGCTCTCCGCCCCTGTTTTAACAGGGGAACTGTTTCAACCGACCGTTAGTCCATGCAGGGCGAACAGAAAGCTATCATCATCATGAATTAGCCCATGCTCTCTTCTTTCTGTTCATGCCTTGCTTCGCTACCGAAACACGTGCGCCGATTATTCCGGCGTGGAATGCAATAACTATGATGGGGGAGGGAACGAACACAAAGTGAGAGAGAGGAGAAAAATAGAAGGCTATATGAAGAATCAAACAGAAAAAAAAATATAAAAACAGCAATATAGAGAAAGAAAGAGAGGAAGAGGAAGCGAGAAATAGACAGACAGATAGTATAAGAGAAAGAGAAAACAGAGAGAGATAAATGAAAAGAAAAAAATAGATGAAGCAAAAAAAATGGGAAAAGAGCGAAATACAAATATAAACAAACAATACAAAAAAAGACAGGAAGAGAGAAGAGAAACAAGAGAGGCCGCCAGGCATGGCAGCACAAGTGTGAAGTTCGTAATTTGTCATTTTTTTCTCGCTTTTTCTTTCGACGATAAAATGTATTAATTTCACGCAATTTCATGTGTTTGCTGGAGGGGTGATGGAATAACGTTGCCATTGCCGCGTAAAATGTTAGTGTTTACATTAAATATTGCGGTAGCTAGAATATTACCGTAACGAGTATTGAAAAAGTGGCGAGTGACAGTTGAGTTACCTGAGACCTCGTCACCAATAAGATTTATTAGGTGCCTCGGAAAGTATGCGGGAGGGAGGGCGTGAGGTGCAGTGATCTTGAGTCCCACAGTATTCTTAACTACGCCCCCCTCCCCCCCCTTTTTTTTTTCTCTCCATAGTTTTGTAAGACGCAGCTTGCATTACGCTTATACAGGGCAGATCCCATGCGCCAGCTGTGTGGTCGCTTCACAAAGTGGCGTCACCGACTTGAGCTGAGCGTCAGAATAGTCACATATATGCATTTACCCGTTAGTGGACCGTTGCCACTCGTTAGCGAGCCACGAAAATGCATTTAAACTTTATGCCGTTCTATATTGTGAGCATGCACCTTTTTCATTGTGTATACGTTATGTTCTTACAGTGAACAGGCAATACTTGTTTTAACTCTTCTATGGTATCAAACTCACTTTCCCGAAAAAGAACTGGTCGTTTGTGTACCTAATAGGCCTGTGTACCTAATAGGCCTGTACTTAAAACAATCAAAGATTTTACGCGTGCTCATGATCAATCCGTACTTGACAGACTGTGGGAACTTGTTGACAATATTTCTGATACTGATCCACGAACGCTTTGGGAAACATTCAAGAAAACTGTGAAGGACTGTATTGACAAGCACGTTCCCTTACGCCGCATCAAATCACGGCGCAAAAGTCCCTGGATTGATCGGAACGTAATACACTTAAAAAGAAGACTAAAACGCGCAAGAAAAAAAAAAAAACAGGTCGTAAGTGTTCAGCAGATACAGACGCTGCAGACTGAGCTCTCCACAGCTCTGGCAACTTCTAGAGACAAATATTTTGGAATAACGCTGCCAAACTTAATCAAAGAAAGCCCGAAAAAATTTTGGCGTTATCTAGCCTCCAAAAGTGGTAAACTAGAACAAATCCAACATAATGATTCTCTTATTACCGATGCCCATTTAGTGGCCGACAAGGCAAACGAGTAGTTCCATTCAGTATTTTCCGCACCGCACGATGACAGTTATCCTTTGGTTCCAACAGCCTGCCCTCCTGAAGATTTTATATGTCAAAACGGCGTGTTATCACTGTTGGTCAGTGTACGAGACATGTCATCTAGTGGACCAGATGGCATACCCAACGCATTCTTGCGCAGATACGCCGAAACAATATCTCACATTTTAACTGAAATTTTTCGTTTGTCCTTAGCGTCTGCCTTTTTGCCTTATGACTGGCTAATTGCTCGCATATTGGCCACACACAAGAAGGGCAATCGATTACGGATAGAAAACTACCGCCCGATCTCTTTAACGTCTACATGCTGTAAATTGATGGAGCACATTGTTGCTCACTACATAACAGACTTTCTTGAACGTAACGGCTTACTTTCCGAATTTCAGCACGGTTTCCGTAAAGGGCTATCGACGCACACACAGCTGATAGCTACGGTGCACGAAATTGCCTCTGCCCTTGATTCGGTCCGCCAGATTGACTTAGTATTCCTCGACCTCAGCAAAGCATTCGATCGTGTTACTCATGGTAAGCTTATAGGCAAACTGCTAAAGATTGGTATACCCGATTTGCTTGTTAACTGGATTAAATCTTACCTTTCCAACAGGACTCAATATGTGGAGATCTCTGGGTGCTCGTCAGGCGCATTACCTGTCTTATCGGGTGTTCCACAGGGAAGCGTCTTGGGCCCAATTCTCTTTTTAATTTATGTAAATGATATAACTTCAATTGTCTCGTCTGATGTTCAAATACGATTATTTGCAGATGATTGCATAATTTTTAGAAAAATTACATGTACTGAGGATCAAATATTCCTAAATGACAGCTTGACACGTGTTGGCCAATGGTGCACGTCGTGGTCCATGAAGTTAAACTCGGACAAGACTGTTCTACTGCGAACCACAAATAAAAGAGAGCCGCTTAAGTTTTCTTACTGTATCGATGGAGTGACTGTTAAAGAAAACCCGGAATACAAATATCTAGGGGTGACAATTACCAATACGTTATCGTGGTCTAAGCACATTGAAAATACCTGCGCAGCTGCCATGCGCAGGCTTGGGTTCATAAGGCACAAACTTAAAGCTGCCCCTACAGAAGCAAAACTGTTGGCTTATAAGACCTTAGTGTTACCTAAGCTTGAATACGCCAACATTGTTTGGGACGCCTTTTCTAAGAAAGACAAGCAAAAGCTAGAAATGGTGCAGCGCCGGGCAGTGCGTTTTATTTTCAACAAGTACAGATCCACTGATTCCCCATCTTCGTTGATGGTGCAAAATGGAATTTCAACTTTAGAGCAGCGACGTAAACTAGCCCGCCTAAAATTTTTGTTTTCGCTTTTTCATGGCCACCTGAAGCTTAACGCAAACCCTTATGTCAAGCCGTTCTTACCTCGAGCATCGAGACATCGCCACTCATACAATCTTCTTCCTTACAAAGCTCGCACAAATCTATTCAAATACTCTTTCTTCCCGCGGACAATTGCGGATTGAAATGCATTACCGAGTTCGGTTTTCTCTGCGCGAACTGCGGCCGCTTTTTCAGCGAAGGTGTTTGCTGCCTTAGAATAATTATCGTCTTTGTTTCAGAGGTTTGCCGACCGATTGCTGGTGCTTTTCTAGTTTTTGTGTAGCTCTCGAACGGTTGAGGATGTTTTAGTCGTGGGTTTTCATTGTTTATTGGGAAAAGTGCGCATTTGTCTGAATGTACGAGCTCTACTGTATAATGGTTTTGTTTGTTTGACCTAGAGACAGTGTAATCGTTGCTACCTTCTAGTTTACAATGAGTTTTGCACTGTGCAACTTTTTTTTCTACCTGAAAATGTGTGTATAAATGTATGTATGTGTGTATTTGTTTATATATCTATACTGTTCGTGTGTATGACCAAAACATGCTAATTGATATGTATTCACCGCTACCATGCGATACATGTAACTTTCCCATCTGCCCTCCTGCTTGGTCCTTATAGGACTGCAGTATGTAATAAAATAAAAAAAATAAGTTTGTCATCTTCTAATTATTGTTTTATTATACTCCTTCCATATCAACCAGCCTATATAGTAAGATCGTGTTTTTTTTTGTTTTATGTTCAACTATTATTTTGCTTTACTATACGTTTAATATTCACCGTTTCTAGTAGTAGCCCACTGATACTAAGCGGTAGGTCATATGCGAGCTTTAGTGCCTCACGGAAGGAAGACAAAGATTCATGCCTGCACGAATAACGCCCAACTGTTTCGCTCGCATGCTTCTGTCCCTGAAAAGCACTTTAGAAGCGCCCGCACGCGTCTTATTACACAAGTGGTGTGTGAAACAGCGGTAATTGGTAATGCATGACAAAGAATTTCGCAGCGGTGGACAACGGACAGAAAAAAATAAAAACGAGAAGAACAGGGATATGCTCTGAGCTCCAATAGATAGTTATGATAAAAAAAACACGCACATATTCAAGCTTGCTTATAGCCACGCGGGCTCCAAATAATCGTCATACCAGTATGCGACATCCAACAGGATCCTGGGATGCGATAGATTCTTTGAGCGCAAGTAGCTGAGAATACTCAAATTATTCTTGCACTTTTTTCTTTCGAGTATCTCAGTTGAAGCCTAGGGCGTTCATGATTGGGGGCCGTTGTTTCCTGCTGCTCTGTTTCAAAACGAAAATGCAGTCAGCCCAGCCTGGTACCTTGTATGTAGGAAAAGGCCTGCACAGAGTTTTTAATGTGTTTTGCCGAAGAGAAAAAAGTGTGAGTGAAGCAGGTAGGGGTCATTTCCGAACTGTCACTCTTACGTCCCACACACTGTCCGTTTTCGCATGGTCTGTATGAATTTAACTTTTTGTAGATACTGCAACCCTAAAGGGTGGATTTAGCAGGGTGGTAACTACAACCGTGAATATTGCCAAGATAAACTATAACGTGAACATTAGCATATATATGGAAGCAAAATACAGTTTTCAGAATAAAAAAATGAGAAAAAGAAAAGGCAAGGTGTATATACGATCGACGAATAAGTAGTCAACAATAGAGACAAAGTACATTTTAAAGTATACATGATATTAAATGTTCCAGAAACTGACTCACGTATGCCGGTCTCGGAAAACATCGGCGCAAATTCTGCACAATTTTAAAACCAGAAGATTACGCAGTTAGACACAAGACAGACATCTGAACCGATGGCTGTGTGGAACATCCTTACCACTGAGGTTGTTCCATTTCCTGACTGTCCTCGGAAAAAACATTAAATAAAACAATCATTGTGCTATTGAAAGTGTGTGATAGGAAAAATCGAGGTGCTTCCTTGTCGGGTACCCGCCGGAGACAATAAGGTATTGCCGCCACAGCGTATAGCGTAAAGCTACACTTATACGCATTCAAGACGGCGTGGTGCTTCTCCCTCCTCGCGTTCGTTTGTCTCCTAACGCAGCGTTTTTAATTTTTCTTCGCGTCAGCACACACATGCGCGTATAAAAAAGGAATACGGAAGACATTTGAGTGCACTTTTGTGCGTATTCTTTAGCGTCTAATGTACTGCCACAATTGTCTCGACAAAGAACATGAGTCGGCGAATGTTGCGTTTAAACTATATACAGCTTGCTCAGAGGGCGCCTTTTTGCTGACTTATTGGCGTATGCAATGTCTTTTGTGTGCAACGTCGTTTTAAACATAGGAACAGGGTACGAACTTTGCGCACGCGAGTTCTGTCTATTGTATACTCGGCCAACTCCGAAACGATGACGCACGCAGTAAAATATGCGCATGTGAAGCGCTTACGCGCACGTCTGCTGCAGCGTATATTTATTAACTACAAATGTTTTTGTGTGATTAACAAACCATTGAGAATAAATAATGATAATATAATTTTTGTCAGCAATAGGCACTAAAGATTCCACAACTATCCATCACTGTTGGGCCAACAACTCTTCATGAATGCCTAGCGAGGGACTGTAACAACGTGTCGATTTGAAGATTGACGTGTTTGTGGATGCATTTTACCCAGCATGAAAATCGGGGCAGTAGGAGTATACTAATGAAATTCGTTGACAATAAACCCCATCCATTGCCACTTTCCTATTACATATGCTTTACTGACCACGCCGATCTACTGTAATTTTCGCACGGCACTTGCCGTTTCTCGAGAACTGTTCTATCCACAGGTACTGAAATATTAAAACAAAAAATTATAAGAAGCTCAATTTGTTTTTATCTTCGAGGGCTTACTCAATCTGCGCTATTTTGATTTTTTTTATTGTAAAGCTCCCGTTCAGTATCTCGGCTATTTTCACTATATGAAGCAACCTGCGTGTTCTAAAATGAACATGCAACTGTTCCTTGACTTTCAATATAAAAGTGGAGGCGTGCAATGGGAAAATCGCCTTTTGGTAAGCTACATACTGACTGTGAAATGCTGGCTTTTTGCTAAATCAGTCACTTCAGAACGGTAACAGACATTGCTTTTTATCACACAGCTGTCCTTCACCGCTCTTCACAGTGCATTGTAAGTGGTGAAAATTATCTGGGCTGTAGATAATTCTGAAACACTGAAAACAAAACTCGGAGGATCTATCCTACATTCACCTAACACGTCTAAGACAAAAACCGCGCCTTTTTTTCCTCCCCAGTCAATGTATAAAGGAGCAGGGAACGCGAGCCATCGATTGACGTGCCACTGCTAAGCGCCGTCTTAATTTTATTCTGTTCAGATTGCGAGCTCTTCAGTATTGTGAACCACCCGAATGAGGGCGCTACAACGGCATCATTAGATGTTACGTAACATGACGTAATCTGGTGAGGTCATTACGTGATTCGTTTTCGTTTTATCACTCGCCCCCGACGCCGCTGTATGGTCACCGCCGATGGTTTGATGAGGCATGTAAGACTTTAGCTCTGTAAGTCGTTAACGACGATTCATTTGCCTGTGTGGACTTCTTAAGAACAGCACGTAAAGTGCCTGATAAAGTTCCAGTTCAATGTGGCGCAGTTAAAATAAAGCACCGTAGGTATAGCTAGATGCCACCGCCAAGAAATGGGATTAAAGTTTCATTGGTCCAACACCACGAATGTTGCTTGCAGGCGCGAACACGGGAAAATAAAAGTTCACATAACAAAAACGCAAAAGTTGCGCCGCTGCATGGCGTTCCTTCATCCGCTGTAATCGCACTGCATATACACCTAGCACCAATAAGCCCTGAACACTCATTTTTGCAATGCGGTCAACTGTTTAAGGAATCATTCTGATATGTGACGATCTCGGTTTGTGATTGGCGCTTTGGCTGCAGGTACTGGTCGATGTCGTCCAACGCGCAGGACTACGGAAGTTTGTCGATGCCCAAGAGCGCCAGCCACCTTCTTCAAAGTCATGCGATTGTTCACTTGCCAATAGACAGAATGTGGCTCCTGTCTTACCTCTGTCACTTGATTCTGTATTCTTTAACAGTGGATCACACCTGCACGTTGGTGCCATTATGAACCATGGCGCATCCGGTCGGAAAAAGAAAGAAAAAGCATCATCTCTCTTTTTCTATAAGTGTCTTCATTTCTTCCTGTCTGTTACGTGCGCTGAAAGTCTCATGAAGCATGAAAAACATTCGCAAAGCCCTAACAGTCGTCTTTCATGTGATGCTTTTTTGTTTTTCTGGCCTAGACGTGCTTACCGACCAACTGTTACAACCAAAGGACACGTTTATTCGCAGCCCGACTATCGCATCGCAGACCCGCTGTGCACTTTCCTGTTTTCGGTGCTGGTGCTGCTGTCGACGATCACGATCCTGCGCGAAGCCCTGACCGTGCTGATGGAAGGCAAGCCGAGCAGCATCGACTTCCGCCAGGTGCTCGCGCTCCTCGCGCAGCAGCCCGGGGTGCACATGGTGCACAACCTGCGCATCTGGGCCCTGTCCATGGACAAAATCGCTCTGTCCGCGCACATTGTCATCCGTGAGTATATGGAGCACACGTGCGTGCCTCGGTCAACAACCAGTGTGGAGCAATTTACGAGTGTTTACAACCTGAAAATGATTACGAGCTCCTCTGTTTCCTCCTCTGTCTCTTCCTATTTACACACAGACAAACACGCGCGCACACACACGCGCGCGCGCCCACACACACATACACACACGCGCTCGCCCACACACACACGCGCTCGCCCACACACACACGCGCTCGCCCACACACACACACGCACCCACACACACACGCGCACCCACACACACACGCGCACCCACACACACACGCGCACCCACACACACGCGCACCCACACACACACGCGCACCCACACACACGCGTGCACCCACACACACACGTGCACCCACACACGCGCCCACACACACACACACACACACACACACACACGCGCGCGCGCGCGCGCGCGCGCGCTCAGGAAGTTTTTTGTGCATCTTCTTCGCGATTGGCCCACTGATCACGAAGGATATGCGAAACAATGTCACGTGATGATGTCACTATATGCCATGTCATGATGACATCATAGTGAAGTCATGGTAACGTAGCAAACGTTCGCCATGTGTGACGCCATTATAACGTTATGTAGTTACGTATTAATGTGACGATTGTGTATTTTGCATTACTCATGTTGACATCAGTGGTGCAGGACGCCGACGATCAATTTACGCGTTCGATGAGACGTCTAAGTCTTGTGCCGTGAATATAATACGCAACCTATACTGCTCACGTTATCAGAAATCACAAATCTGATGTAACTTTCCTGATTGTGACGCCAATTTTACCGTTAATTTACTGAAAATTTTAGAGGCAGCGAGGATGCCATAAAACGCTATTTGGGCGTAAAGCTGGAACGGTGAAGTGGCGCCAAATAGAACTGAACCTGCGAGCGTGGTCGGAGAGCACGTCGTGTCTGTTTTTCTTCCTCTGCTGGCGGGCTCCCACGACAGGTGGCCCATCAGTTCTGTGCTCGATTACGTTAGGACGCCCGAGCAAGTGCAATTTCGAAAACGCGAGAATTCTCGCTCCGGGCAATCGACTATAAAAGCTCCACTACTTTAAGAAAAATCTGATAAGCAATGAGGGCAAATAAGCTATCGCAGTGGCTTAGCCTGTATTTTTACTAAGACTAATGTAGCGGAGTGAACTCGACATTGTGTTGGTGGATGTCATGCAGCGATGAGCAAGGAAGAACAAAAATGGGAAGAAAAATGCAAGGAGATAAATAAATAAATACATAAAAAATAAATAATAAAAATACAAGAAGTTTTCTGTTTAACTACAGTTTATGTTCCACTATAGCTTATATAGTTCCGCTATAGTTTAAGCAAACTTACGAAATCTAACACTGGAAACATACACCTCCTGTGTTACCTTGTTTTGCTTCGCCCGCACGTTGTGATTGGATCAGTAAACATACCAATAGATCACTACCATTTAAACTAACGTGTTACATTGTGAACATTTTGAGCTTCCATTGGAACCGATTCCACAAAACCACCTCCTCTAACTAAATTTATCGGACGTGATTGCGTATGCTTATGCATTTGCGTGAGCTTTGGGTTTCTCCTTTCCTTCAGCGTGCACAAGGTTTTCCATTTATTATTCAAGTGAAAGCACCCTTTTAAGTTTGTGACGTTCTTGCGATGTTGCTGGTTAAGTCTCGAAAACGCACGCTCTGCCAAAAAGACCACGTGAGCCCTTTTCATTATCTGCGGAATGTGGAGTTTTCGGAACCATTCGCGGCAGTATAGCAAAGCTGGTAGCGAAATTCTGGGGCATTTTCTCAAGCTACAATGTTTCGGTAAAACAAAAGTGACGCCTTGATCTTCTTGTCACTGGAAGCCGGGAAAGTTCTGCTGATTGACGACGATCTCATTGTCGAACATAACGTTAGTGAAGTAGAACTGTAGTAGGTCATAGTGAGACATAGCGGGAACTGAACAAAGGTTGGTAAGAAGACGGGACAGGCGCTGCGCTGCGTATTCTCCCTAGGCAGAAGCTGCCGTGCTTAGGAATAAGACTTGTACATTTGCTGGTTACCAATCGCTCCAATTACTAAGCACGAATACCTCAAGTGAATCTTGTAAGCTTGATATGTTTTTTCCCCGCTGTCAGTATTTTTTCTGTGTCTAGTCTACTTCCTACTTCCGCTTTCGTGGATGTACAAGTTGTGTATGGTTTTGTTTTGTTCAGGGGCGCGCGCACGTCGTTGCATTTCCTTGTTCCTTTGTCGGGGCAATGAACCGAGCATAAGGGATAGAATTTATTTTAATAAACGTCAGTTAACAGTAACGGCCCACCCTGCGTCCTCATCCCTGTGGTCAGTTTTTGCTCGTGCTATGCCTGACAGTGAACCTGTGCCAGCTCGCCTAGCACACTATGTTGCATCACTAGTAGATCACTGTAGCGTGTAGTTGTAGTAGTCTGTATTATCAGATTTCGCTGCCAGATCCATAACAGTAAAGTCTCTACAAATAACTTGAGTCAGTGCCCAGGGTTCTCCTCTTGTCTGAGCTTGGCAGCCTTGGTAGTGCAAGTGCCCTCTTTTTGTCCTCGGTCGTGTTTTTTTTTTTTTTTGCTTCAACGACAACACCAGCTTACCTTCACCTGTGCACTGGGAGAGGATGTGCCTGCATCCGTAGTTTCCTGCTGGACTCTGTAGGCGCGCTCCTGCTTTGCTGAGAGGCGGAGGGGGGCAGTTGACGCTACTTTTGTTTTTTTAGGGACTTTGCATTACTGCATCAAGCTTCTCCAACAGCACCGTAAACTGCGGACGGTTTGAGAATGAATGGGCGCATAGCCAGAGAATGCAAAGCAGATGTTGATATCGTCAAAACATATTGAATTGAATAGTTCAAATAGTGTACTAATCTGCCTAATATTTTAATAAATAAAACTACGTGAGTGCAAATGTCACTTCTTTGTTTTGAATTGGAAGCAAATCAAAATAGGATTGTTAAACTAATACGGCAATAGTTGGAACCTTCAAAGCACGCCAAATATCAAAAGTTTCTATATTTACTTCATGTACGCACGCTTATTGCGTTTTTATACTTTGAAAATAAGTAATGAACGTGCAGGTGATTTGTCCGTCTAGCTTGAAAGTGTGGCTTTGCGGCAATGTAGATGAGCCTGTGCAGTTAGTTTTTTTCGCGGCAAATTAGTACTGTGCGGCAGTGAAGCTACCTTGCCAAGCAGCCCACTTGCGGCCAAATACAATTTTGAACAGCTCGAAATTTCGAAGGCGTCTCTCATAATCATATGGTGGTTTTGGGACGTTAAACCCCCCATATCAATCAATCAAAATTTCGAATAGCTTAAATTCACGAAGAAGCAAATTGTAATACTGAAACATGCTTTTTTAAATAGTCGGAGCACTCGAATATTCGCCTGTCTCAAGATATGAGGCTTACAGGGAAACAAAAGACCTCTCTATTTGGCCCTCTCTTCACACGTGCAGGGCCAAACGAGGACGCCATGCAGGTGCTCAAGTCGTGCTCACGCATGATCCGTTCCAATTACGACATCTTCGAACTGACACTTCAGATCGAGGAGTACCACGAGGTTATGGATGACTGCGCCAAGTGCAACGACCTCAGGAACTGAAGGCATGCACTACTACAAGCTACCAAAATCCGGACATTCCTGGATTTCCCCCTAATGCCTCTTTTGCGGGCAGCGATCAAAGATATGTGTCGACGAAGCTAGATGGCAAAGATAGCGCGGCTAGTCGAAGTGCCAGATAAGATGGAAAGTGCGAACTGAAAAGGATGTTCACAAAGTTCAGCGTGGCTAGCGCAGTGTTTAAAAACTTTAACTAATTCTTTTTTTTTCATTGAAGCAATGTTTGATAAATCATCTATGTTATCTCGTTTAATTCTCGCACTCATTCTAGTCTCTACACTGAGTTTAATATCTGAGATAAGCAATAAAGGTTGGCTACACTGAATGGTACTCATCGCGATAACCTGGACGCGGTGATAATAGGTAAACCTGCAAGGCAGCTGGAATGAAACAGAAATGGTGCGCGATGAAAGCTACGTGAGGAACGCGCTAAATGGTGCTCATCGTGTACTTAGAGTTGTTTCGCAAAGCTAAAGTTTTACTAGACATATCAGTCTGTTTTCTCTGTCCTTCTCTTGATAAGCTTTAGTTAAGAAAATGTCTGTTCTTTGTTTTGATCGGGTTTCTCAGGCCAGTGGTGTCACAAACGAAGGCAGTATGCAGAGGCTGTCGCATTAATTTGACACTGCATTTTGTAGCTGTTATAAAATTTTTGATGTGATCGAACGTTGTTTGCCTCGCGCGCGGCGGTTGTGTATGATCATAACAGCTGAGTTTTTATCAGTTGTCCTTTATAGTAATTACGATCAGTGTGCTTCATGGCTTGCCTTGAAAGGTCATCTTAATCGCTTAATCGCGTCAGCGTGTGATAAATCCGAACTGTGTCTCGGTGAGTGTTGACTTGAACTTGCTTGTAAGACACACGAGATCAAGGTGTTGGTTGAGTTTTCCACCCACCTGTACTTACCAAAGACAGTTGAAGTGACTTTGCGTGGCACAACTTGGACAGGTATTTTTTTATATAAAATGAGAGTAAGGCAGTCCGTAGCTTGAGTTAAAGACAAAATTACAAGGTTTTGCCAGCCGTAGAAACTGCCACAGTAGAAACCAGGCTTCGCCGTACGCTACACGCTGCATTGTGGCACCACACAAAAACAACAGTGCAGCTTTGGTCACACAATTCACATCTACCTTTTCTTTCTTTCCAATAAAAAGCAATGCTTAGCGTACTTAATGACCTTGAGCAGTATTGTATTTGTAAGTTTGAATGATAGAAATATTTAGTACACAACAAACACGAGGCGCAAGGCAATTGTAGTCTACAGATAATTACTGTTTTATTATCTGATCTAGCGCGTAAGATGCATAGTAAATGTGGTCACTTCCACCATTGTCGAATTTGTTGCTCGTCGTTCCGTTTGCTGAAAAGTCTGATCCTACCTTTTTCGTGACAATTATTTTTTGTTGTTGTTTTTACGAAGTTCATTTCGTTGTCCGACTACGAATCTGCATTCCTTTCACTAGCTTCTAGAGCTTGTATTGTATAGGCAAGCAGTGTGATATCAAGCCTCCAGACGAGTCCCTCGTCACAATTGATCTCGTATTTCTGCGCTGACCTTGAAAGTAGGGAGTGCTTGTTCACCATTTATATGAACTTTTTATCTCTTTGTAGCACCTGAAATGACGTCACTACTTAGGGCGATGATGCTTTATCGCAGACGTGTAGTTTGTTTCCACATCATGGGCCACTTGAAACCAACAGAAATGGAGCTATATTGTTCGGTACATGCATTATTGTGTGTCTACTGTCAACTTAATAGCGCTGGTTCGCGTACGACTGTCGGCTGTGAGCACGTCGGCCACTGAACTGTGATGGTGCCTTGGACGTTTATTGTTCACTTGTTACGCCACTGCAAATTATTTTAATCAATGCAAGAACATGCCTCTCGTCACTATGCTTCAAAGGCGGCATCTTGTATATATCCGCCATGTTTACATTCTGTATCCTTGTAAATAACTCGATATAAAGGTGTTTTCTTTCATCTTTGTCTGTTGCTTCATTGTAAGCAAATGTACTCATTTAGTTCTTTAAACCGTGAAACTATGACCTCATTGCGGCACAGAAGTGGTCACTCGTCATCTCCATACCAGATGACGAGTTGTGTCAGCTTTTTATTTTTGCTTACTGCAGAAAACGGACTGCTTGTGGAATTCACGTAGCACACATAGCCTCACGTAGGCATTGTAAACTTTTTTTTTTTTGAGCGAAGCTCCTAAAACTCGAGGTAAAATGCCAGCCGCGATCCCCGACGAGAAGAGGCAGTGAGCAAGGGGAAGGCCAATCCACGACGAGAACAGTCCGAGCAGCTGCCGCGCCTAGTTTGTCCACTGCTCGAGCCGATTACGAGCGACAAATGGCCCGCGCTGCTTCTGCCAGGAGTGCCATAACGAGATTTGCACACAATTCTAACGCTGGAGTATTGACAATTCCAGCGTGGCCTGTGGCCTGACACTGTACTTGGTCTACGCCAACAAAATCTCGCAAAAACCGAGAAGGCGACGTTAAACCTTAAGATCAACCAACTTTACTGTTTATTAAGCCTTACGCGGCTACTGTCAAGTTATCCTTTTTTTTTTAACCTGAAAGATCTTTTGCCGGGGTCCCTTATGGCTCTGCTGACGTGCCTCTGTCACGGATATGACGTTACGGTAACATGACCTCTCGCCACGTTGCGCGTGGCACAAAACCACTATAATGCAAAGCGTACCGGGTCTAGCTGGCTAACAGCTTCTCATGTACACCATATACCGCTGGCAGTCCTCAAATCTCAGCAACTTCGGCGTGTTTTTGTGATCAGTAGCTAGATGGCACGAAGGACGTACGTTGGCCACGCTCTAAAGGTCGTTGCCCCGCGCATTGCTATGCGCGCGCGCCTCCGCGGGGCGTGGTTGCTCATGCGCACTATCTCGTGATTCGGGTGCTTTGTACCTCTTGTGCTTCCACCACAAGTTATCTTTTAAGTTGGTGTATATAGAGAGCACGAAGGTCACATCGCTTGCTGCCACGGGCATTTTCACGAAAAGTGTGCGCTTCTCACGCATGAAGTAACAATTGCGTCAAGGTCTCACTTTGCGCCATAATTTGCCACAATAATTTCTCATTTGTCCGTACTGTGCTTTCTCATTTCTGGTGTGAGTGTACTAACGGTAGTCACGTGGTTGGTTGGTCACGTTGTGAAACTACGGCATGCTGGGGACCATTTTGTGTAGATGACAAATTAACTCGAGTCCAGCTTAGCTCTATGAACACTGTTTCATATAATAAGCCTTCGTACACATTTACGATAGGTCAAGACTTACGCTTTGCAGCGATGCTGTTAGCTGCCGAGATGCCGAGCGCTGGTATATTAACGAGGACAAGATCATGATGTCATACAGTGTTACGCACAATTTGAAGGTCACGCCACTTCTTCTTGATACCTACGAGCGAGGACTGAACTGACAAGTTTACTCACGCTCGTATTATACCCTGCAAAGAAGGCAAAGACGAATACCGACCACCACTGCCAAGAGTCAGAAAATTTCTATACTTTTCTGCCTACGTGCGTTTGTTTTACTCGCCATATAAAAAAACGTTTATAAAAGTTGTTCAGAAACTCATAAACTACTCTTAGTTTTCAAAACAATTTTTTCACTTGGGTTGTGTCCTCTAGGATTGAGCAACAGGAACGTCTGCTTATCTATAGGCAAGTTTCTAGTTCACACAAGAATAATTCCCTGTTAATATATTCCCTATCAAATTTCTCTACTTCCCGATTCATTTCATTAGTTCATTGGCTTAGATGGTATTGTATATATATTCCTTGTTATTGTGTATAGTTACTGTATGTAGTATGTGTATACAGTACAGTCATTCCTAAATTTTTGTTTATTCCTATGGCAATCAATTTCTTGCGTATTCCTTTTCAATTCAAAATTAAAATTTTCCTTTATATTAACCACTAGTTTCATGACTGATCCTCCGTAATGGGTAGGAGCCAGGATTAAAGGAATCAAGAATGTTCATGAAATATGTTTTTGGCCAATCCCTGTGAGTGGGTATGAGTCAGGTTAGAGGTCTCATCCTCGTCATCATCTCCAGCCCCACTGCGTGTGCGCGTGAGCATGCCTGCCGAACACGGCACGCACTGTAGCAGTCGGACTCGCAGGCTCTTGTCTCTGTCCGGCCGCCTTCTCTGAGGCACCTGTAGCGATCAAGCAGCGAGACCACCACTTCGTGCGCAATACGCCGTGAAGTCCGCGGACACCACCAGCCAAGGGCTGCGTGCATGATGTGGGCCCAGGGTTCCTTTGGCAGTATTGCATCTACAGACCAAGACAAGGCCAACTGTACCGCCAGCTACGATATTGCGATCCCCGCTTCATACTCTCCTCCGCACCTTGAGCACCTCCGCAGTTCCAGGGACGTTGGTGACTTCGCTGTTGCTCCGAATGCCCACATCACGGTACCAACTTTCCCTGACAACCTGGCTTTGGGACAGTTTCAGTGGCAGCCGTTGCCGCGACCTATGCGGCTGTGCCGACAGCAGTGCTGCGCGGAGGCGCTAGCGGCTAGGAACGTGTTGAGGAGGTCGCTGAACGCACAGCGACAGCGGATTCGACGGCTGGACGAGGCCTATCGCACTGCCGAGAGGGTGCGCAACGCGCAGCGCCAGCGACGGCTCAGGGCCAATGCTGAATACAGGGCACGCGAACTGTACAGAAGCCGCCTTCGGAGGATGCAGAAGGTACTTTTTTTCACCCCACTTTTACATTTAGTCATAAATAGGTACCCATGCGAAGTTAGCCGTTTTTGCGACTTTGCTGCAGACGGAAGGGTGTGCAATGCCTGTATTACCCACCGACACGCAGTATAAATCCGGAGAAGGGGGGAAATGCCAGAGCCCGCATTGACGAAAGTGGCTGAACGCTGATATTGTTTGCAAGAGAATATTCCAGTCAATTTTGAAGCCGGGCACATTATTAGCGGAGCCAGCTGGTCAATGGCAGTGAAAATTTACCTACGAAAGTGTTCGTGAATTCTGCCTCCGTATATTGTAAAATTTGGTAGCCCAATGGGCAGTTTGCGAGAAATAAATGTCAAAATCAACCATTAAATAAGTAAATGGAAGAAATCAACCAAAATATTAACCCCCTAATCAAAGTGTTACGTTGTCGTTTGGGCTTTGGCATCAGATTCATTAACCTTGTGTACCGAGGAGTTAGTTCTCATACGTGTAAGGCTAATTGTCTCCAAATGAACAAGGTGATCACTTGGCTTCCATAGGCCTATCTTGTCATCTGCCAACAGGGGCCGACGTCTCGGTGTGCATTGGTCAGTTTCGGTGCCCGAAAGGCCCACGCTGACGTTGCACACATTGACCATGAGTAAGTGGAGTGAGGGTGTCATGAATTAGTGCAAGCCCTTCGAGTGCCGATGCGAATGCTGGACAGTGGGGCCTTAATGCCTCTGGAAAAGGTTACGGCGAGACGAATGGGATACGTTAAAAAAAATATACCGCTACTTCTTTTCGAAAGTGTATCAGTGGCTGGGTCTCTAGTTCTCATTTGTGTAATATACTTGTTTTAGGGGCGAAGCTCCTTAGGGCGTGGGCTGTGCGTCCCCTGTATGTAGCCACCTCTAGTTTAGTTCTTGCAGTGTTCACTAGATGGTGGTACCGTCCCCTGTATGTAGCCACCTCTAGTTTAGTTCTTGCAGTGTTCACTAGATGGCGGTACCGTCTCCTGTATGTAGAAGGGCCTATCGAAGGTCGCGAAAGGGAACGAAGACGCAGGTGACGGCGGAAGCATTATGGCGACGACCCCCCGTGCGGGAGAGATGAGGGAAACAGGCATGACAAAGGCAGATACATTGGCCACAGGGCCCAGCTACCGGGAAGTAGTTTTGAGGGAGGGAGGGAGCAAACCAGCAGCCGTGACTCACGCTAGTCACCTAGTCAGCAGCCAGGTGCAGGTTTCAGAAGGAATGTCTGAACAGGTCATCATCGCCGGTGACTCAAATTTAGTCCGATGCGCAGCGGCAATCAAAGAAAGGGTGAAAGGCGACAAGAGAGTTGCGATAGGGACGTTCCCAGGACAAACGCTGGGGACAGTAATGAGTCAAGCGGGTGAACCAACTCGCAGCTAAAGCTAACAATCGTAACCTCGTTGTAATTGCGGGAGGGTTAAATGACGTCCTGAAAAAAGAATCGTCAGGACTAGCGACGACCTTGGCGAAAGGGGTGGATGACATGCGCACCGTGTCCCCCCAGGTGCAAATTGTAGTATGCACAGTACCGGAAGTACCAGTACGCAACGTCAACCTGCAAAGAGCGGTTGTCGACGCAAACAAAGAGATATGGCGAATTAGTCGAGAGAAGGGTTTCGAGGTAGTGGATTTAAACAGGGAAGTGCACAGGTGGGGTGGATTCCAAAGAGACAAGATTCATTTCGATAAGAGGCTTGGACACGAGGTGGGCTGGCGACTGGCAGGACGCGCAGTAGCTTTTTTGGGGGGCTCACGGGCCCTTCGGAGTCTGGGGTAGCTCGTAACAGGGAAAACAACCAGGAGGACGCTTTGACAGGTAGAATTGCGAAAAACCAGAAAAAAGGTAAAAGAAAAAGGAAAAAAGGCGCGTGTTGCAATTATTTACATAAACATGCAGGGTGGCAGAAAGAAGGCAAAATGGTTAGAGATTGAGGAGCAATTAAACAAAGAACAGATAGGCGTGTATGCGGTTACAGAAACACACCTTAGAGACTTGGAAGAGCCACCACATATTAAAAATTATGTTTGGGAAGGGTGTAACAGGACCATATCGGAAAGGAAAGGTGGGGGTGTAGGAATGCTAATTCACCGCGGAGCCAAATGGGTTAGAGTGAAACAGACGTGTTCAGAGCACCTCTGGGTTCTGGGCACAGTAGGTGGAAAGGAAACGTGGCTAGGGGTAGCCTACTTGTGGACGGGGAATAACTGCAGAGAAAAGAATCAGGAGATAGTGGATTGCATGAGTGCGGATATTAAGGAATTTGGTAATGGGGCCGAATCATCCTTCTAGGGGACATGAATGCCCACATACATGACCTTGACGGATATTCAGACACCAATGGGAAGTTATTACTAGATCTTTGCGAGCAACATAGTCTGGAGATAGTTAACACGGGGCCTAAATGTGACGGCCAGATCACATGGGAAGTCGGAAACAAGCAATCAAGTATTGATTATTGTCTCATGACTGAAGGAATTTACCACAAACTGACAGAAATGAGGATAGACGAGGAAGGCATTAACAGCTTGGGTAGTGATCATAAACGAATAACATTACAAATGGGATACGAAACTGAAAATATGAGCGTGGAATCAAAGTCTGGCAGCTCGTATTTAAATGACAAACAAATAATAAATATAGCCGCAAGAGTCGAGGAAGAAGTAGGCGAAATACCAGGCAAGGACTGGGAGTATAGTGAGCCGTTACATCTAATGACGAAGGAGATAGGGAAAGAGAAGAAAACTGTTTGCTGGAAAGGAAAAAGGAAGCCAAAAAGTTGGTGGAACAAGAAAATCCGGGAGGCGATCGAGAAGCGACGCGAAGCATCACGGGAGCATAGAAAGGCAAAAAAGGAGAAGCGGCCGCAGGACGAAGTCAAAAAAATATGGGAAATATATTTAGAAAAAAAATCCCATGTACAGAAATTGGTAGAGGCAAGAATTAAAGGTGAAAGTGAACGCTGGATGACAGAGATACACGAAAAAAAGGAGGCCGCGCCTAGGATTTTTTGGAGCCACATAAAGGCGCTAGGTAGGAAGTCTGTCACAACGCAACAACATATTCTAGATGAAGGAGGAAATCAATTGGAAGGGTACGAAGCGCTAGGTTGCATCCAAAAGGTAACAGCCGATTCGTTTCAAAAGAGCGTCCAGGGGATCTCCCCGGTGAGTAAAAGTGTGGCGGAGAAAGCAACAGAGGAAGAGCTAGTACTTGATAATTTCAACTGGAAAAAGGCCGAAGGAAAAATTCCAAAGCGCACTGCCGCGGGGTTAAAATGGGATTCCCGTTAGCCTCATTAACGAACTAGGACATAACACTAAAGAAGCATTGTTAGAAGCAGTAGAAAAAAGCTTAAAGGACGGACAAACACCGGACAGTTGGCGACAAAGTAGAATGAACTTAATCTATAAAGGCAAGGGAGAAAAGGACAAGATTCGCTCGTATAGACCACTAAATCTGCCGGGGGGGGGGGGGGGGCAGCTCGTATATGTGTGCCGGGGAAGATGATGTCGCTGAAGATTGGGCTGGGAACCGAAGGTCGAGTTCCATCCACGTGTCGGGGTCGATGAAGTTGCGTTGTCAGGCCTTCCTAGGAGCTGCACGCAGGCGTAGTGGCTGTTTCCAACCACGTTTTGCGGGAGTGCGTACGAGCAATCGGAGCACCACGATACCATGGGCAGCCATGACACGAGCAATGCAAGCAAAGCCTGCATGGTGAAAACAACACGGGTGAATGCGACGCCGTTGGCGCTGCTCCCGTGCCCACTCCGGGGTTCCCCATGGCTCTGCTGTCGTGTTTCCGTCACGGATATGACGTGACGGTAACACGACCTCTCGCCACATTGCGCGTGGCATGAAACCACTATAATACAAAGACCACCGTGTCTAGCTGGCTAACAGCTTCTCATGTACACCATATACCACTGGCAGTCCTCAGAGCTCAGCAACTTCGGCATGTTTTCGTCATCAGTAGCTAGATTGCAGGAAGGACGCACGTTGGCCATGCTCTAAAGGTCGTTGTCCCGCGCATTGCTATGCGCGCGCGCCTCCGCGGGGCGTGGTTGCTCGTGCGCGCTTATTTCGTGATTCGGGTGTTTTGTACCTTTGTACTTCCACCACAAGTTAGCTTTTAAGTTGATGTTTATGGAGAGCATGAATGTCACTTCACTTGATGCCGCGGTAATGTTTACGAATCTTGTGCGCTTCTCACACACGAAGTAAGAATTGCGTCAAGGTCTCACTTTGCGCCATACTTTGCCACAATAATTTCTCATTTGTCCGTACTGTGCTTTCTCATTTCTGGTGTGAGTGTACTAACGGTAGTGACGTGGTTGGTTGGTCACGTTGTGAAACTACGGCATGCTGGGGACCATTTTGTGTAGATGACAAATTAACTCGAGTCCAGCTTAGCTCATTGAACACTGTTTCATATAGTAAGCCTTTGTACACATCTACGATAGGTCAAGACTTACGCTTTGCAGCGATGCTGTTAGCTGCCGAGATGCCGAGCGCTGGTATATTAACGAGGACAAGATCATGATGCCATACAGTGTTACGCACAATTTGAAGTGCACGCCACTTCTCCTTGATACCTACGAGCGAGGACTGAACTGACAAGTTCACTCACGCTCGTATTTGACCCTGCAAAGAAGGCAAAGACGAATACCGACCACCACTGCCAAGAGCCAGAAAATTTCTATACTTTTCTGCCTACGTGCCGTTGTTTTACTCGCCATAAGAAAACATTTATAAAAGTTGTTCAGAAACTCATAAAGTACTCTTAGTTCGGGAAACATTCGTTTCCTTAGGTCATGTTCTCTAGGATTGATTGTTCAGCGAACTCGGAGCGCTCTAATAATAACTGCAGTTATTAGTAGAGCACTCGTGCTGTGTGCCTCCTCTTTGCTTTGTGTTTGTGTTTGCCCCCGCACTCCCAGTTCGCTGAAACATCATGAATTACCAACTAGCCCAACTTTCCATCCTATTGCTCTAGGATTAAGCAACAGGAACTTCTGCTTATCCATAGGCAAATTTCTAGTTCACACTAGAATAATTCCCTGTTAATATTATCCCCTATCAAATTTCCCTACTCCCTGATTCCTTTCATTAGTTCATTGGCTTAGATGTTATTGTATAAATATTCCTGGTTATTGTGTATAGTTAATGTATGTAGTATGTGTATACAGTCCAGTCATTCCTAAATTTTTGTTTATTCCTATAGCGATCAATTTCTTTCATATTACTTTTCAATTCTATATTAAAATTTTCCTTTACATTAACCACTAGTTTCATGACTGATCCTCCGTAATGGGTAGGAGCCAGGAATAAGGGAATCAAGAAAGTTAGTGAAATATGTTTTTGGCCAATCCCTGTGAGTGGGTATGAGTCATGTTAGAGGTCTCATCCTCGTCATCATCACCAGCCCCACTGCGTGTGCGCGTGAGCATGCCTGCCGAACACGGCACGCACTGTAGCAGTCGGACTCGCAGGCTCTTGTCTCTGTCCGGCCGTCTTCTCTGAGGCACCTGTAGCGATCAAGCAGCGATACCACCACTTCGTGCGCAATACGCCGTGAAGTCCGCGGACACCACCAGCCAAGGGCTGCGTCCATGATGTGGGCCCAGGGTTCCTTTGGCAGTGTTGCATCTACTGACCAAGACAAGGCCAACTGTAACGCCTGCTACGATATTGCGATCCTCGCTTCATGCTCTCCTCCGCACCTTGAGCACCTCCGCAGTTACAACGACACTGGAGACTTCGCAGTTGCTCCGAATGCCCACATCACGGTACCAACGTTCCCTGACAACCTGGCGTTGGGACAGTCTCGGTGGCAGCCGTTGCCGCGTCGTGTACGGCTGTGCCGGCAGCAGTGCTGCGAGGAGGAAATCAATTGGAAGGGTACGAAGCGCTAGGTTGCATCCAAAAGGTAACAGCCGATTCGTTTCAAAAGAGCGTCCAGGGGATCTCCCCGGTGAGTAAAAGTGTGGCGGAGAAAGCAACAGAGGAAGAGCTAGTACTTGAGAATTTCAACTGGAAAAAAGGCCGAAGGAAAAAATTCCAAAGCGCACTGCCGCGGGGTTAAAATGGATTCCCGTTAGCCTCATTAACGAACTAGGACATAACACTAAAGAAGCATTGTTAGAAGCAGTAGAAAAAAGCTTAAAGGACGGACAAATCCGGACAGTTGGCGACAAAGTAGAATTGAACTTAATCTATAAAGGCAAGGGAGAAAAGGACAAGATTCGCTCGTATAGACCACTAACCATTACATCGGTACTATACAGGTTGGCGATGCAAGCAGTAAAAATGAAAATAGAAAACATGGGCCGAACATAACGATATTTTGGGAGAACTTCAGAACGGATTTCGAGTCGACAGGCGGTTAGACGATAACCTGTTTGTTCTCACTCAGTGTATAGAAATATCTAAATAGAGAATAGGCCCTTGTATGTGGCTTTTCTAGACATCACTGGGGCATACGACAACGTTAATCAGGAAATTTTGTGGGATATATTGAAAGGAATGGGCATGGGGCGACGACTGTATACAGCTTTTGAGGGAGATATACCGAGAAAATACAGTTGCATAGAGTGGGAAGGAATGCGTAGCAAAGAGAACGTTGAGGTTAGCAGGGGTCTGAGACAGGGATGTCCTTTGTCCCCGCTGTTATTCATGCTGTACATGGTGAGTATGGAAAAAGCGCTAGAAGGTAGCAACATTGGTTTTAATCTGTCACACAAACAGGGCGGCATGATGATTGAGCAGAAGCTTCCAGGTTTATTTATGTGGACGATATCGTCTTATTTGCGGACAGTCGAGATGATATACAGCAGCTGGCGAATATATGCGGAAGGGAAGGTGAAGCTCTTGGACTAGGATTCAGTGTAACGAAGTGTGGATTGATGGTATTCAATGATCCCTGTGATCAGACGGTGTCCATACAAGGCCAAGAAATACCGAGGGTAAGTGAATACAAGTACCTTGGAGTATGGGTAAATGAGAGTGACAGATACATGGAGGTACAGGAAAAAGCCTCGGCAGCAAAAGGAAAGAGGAATGCGGCAATAATGAGCACAGAGCGTTGTGGGATACAATAGGTATGAGGTGCTTCGAGGTCTGTGGAAGGGTGTAATGGTTCCAGGGCTTACTTTTGGGAACTCAGTGGTGTGCATGAGGGCAGAGGTGCAATCGGGAATGGATGTAAATCAAAGGACTGTGGGACGCCTCGCGTTGGGTGCTCACGGGAAGACGACAAACGAGGCTGTAAAGGGCGATATGGGGTGGGCAGGTTTGAGGCGAGGGAAGCGCAGAGCAAAATAAGGTTCGAAGAAAGGCTAAGAAATATGAAGGAGAGTAGTGGCAGAGAAGGTGTTCGGTTATTTGTATAGGAAGAGCGTGGACACACAGTGGAGAAAAAGAACTAGAAGACTCACTAGTAAATATACGGCTGGTATTGTGAGCCATATGTCAACAAAGAGCGTTAGGGAAAAGTCAGGGAGGCGGAGAGGATTTACTGGATGGCAGCTATGGAGAAAAACCGGCTTTGAGTAACTACCGAAAGGGCAAAAATGAAATAAGGAGGGAGGCATTTTACGATAATTCAAGGGAAGCGCTTTACTGTTTGAAGCGAGATCGGGCTGCCTTAGAACGCGTAGTTATAAAGCAAGATTCAGTAAAGAAGAAGAACAATGCACATGCTGCGGGAAAGATAAGGAAACGCGGAGCATGTTCTGATTGAATGTGGAGAATCCACCCAGGTGTACGTTTGGGCACGAGCCTACAGGAAGCCTTGGGTTTTAGGGACAACAATGGAAAGCTGAACACCCCGCGATTGAAATAAGTAAGAGACGGTTAGAGTATTGGTGGCAGAAAATTAGAGAGAAAGGACAAAAATAAATATGGGAAAAATAAAATATGGACAGTGTGCCGTAATGGCAGAGAACTTAAGCTGAAAATTTACCTTTTTTTCCATTAAGATAGAATTTATCGAAATAGAGGCATTAGGCCAACATAAAAAAAAGAAAAAGGTTTTTTTTTGTCGAGCCTGGTGGCATACTTGTCACCACCCCGTTATAAAGGGGACGCTCATAGCATCCATCCATCCATCCATCGTAGCCACCTCTAGTTTAGTTCTTGCAGTGTTCACTAGATGGCGGTACCGTCTCCTGTATGTAGCCACCTCTCGTTTAGTTCTTGTAGTGTTTACTAGATCGTGTACTTGTAGCTGATGATGAAAAGATGCAAGATGTTATAAACTAGAAAGCGGTACTTGTAGTTGATGAAAGACGCGAGATCTTATAAATAGGAATGATGTCACATATGGCGCGTGTCATTGGTTGAAGGCAATCGTTCGATTTAGTGCGGCGACGTTACGCTAGGGGGAGCGATGTAATAAAATCGAGTGGGCAAATGTACAGAGGATTCATGGTTTACCAGGTTACCTCCGGAGCTTGGCCCACTCATCATCATTCACTTCGTGGATATGGCGGCACTTTTTTTACATAGAACATTGATTCGAGAATTAGAAAGAAGTCGGAATACTTGGGGAATAGCCAGTGATACAGTAATTCGTAGGGTATCGAGGCACATCTCACTATATAACGAAGTCATTACAAAAGGACACGCCAGCATGTCCTCCTTTTCGCACTTCTCAATATATTGTCCTTGTCTTCAATTCACTGCTCGCGAGACCACCAGAGCAGATCTCTACAGCTGTCCGGAAAAGACAAAATAATTTCGGCATGCTGTCTATTCCATTTTTTTGCATAGCTTCCACCGCTTTGTAAAGCTAGAAGGCTAAACTTTGAACTAAACTTACTTTCCCCAAAATTATGACCTCAACTATTATCGATTCACATATATCTCCTAGGCCTCGCCATGGTAATCTAGTGACTAAGGTACTCGGCTGCTGACCCGCAGGTCACGGGATCGAATCGCGGCTGCGGCGGCTCCATTTTCGATGGAGGCGGAAATGTTGTAGACCCGTCTGCTCAGATTTGGGTGCACGTTAAATAACCCCAGGTGGTCGAAGTTTCCGGAGCCCTCCACTACGGCGTCTCTCATAATCATATGTTGGTTTTGGGACGTTAAACCCCACATATCTATCTATCATATGTCTTCTAATTGTATAGGCGGTACGCCACCATGTACGTATCGTCTTGAAAAAAATAATTTGGCAGACAATTCAGTCGTTCGTTCGAGATTTATTGCAGCCACTGTTGCTGTTAACTTCGGATAACCAAGGTTATCCGACATTAGCGAGCAGTACTATAGCGTAACATGTCTCTCATTAGACTATGCAGTTGCAGCCAACATTAGCGTGAGCTGCTAGCATGCGGGTGAATGCAGTGCACTGCTAATAGAAGCCTCTTCTCGACACAAGTATGAATTGTCAGAAATCACTGTCGACGTTGTGAACTAGCACAAGTAAAGAAACTGGTTGGAAGAGGCCCATGAAGAAGACAATGTGAATGCTTGTATTAATGCGAGGAAAACACCGCCTACTGTTTTCCGCACCTAGTTGTGATCTTCGGAAGACAAGGTGATGACAATGTCTACAAATACTGTAACATCGCTCTTGTATACCGAAGTCGACCCGTGCAAGCCGCGCACATCTGCAGTATGTTTTCTTTTTCCCGTACATCCTATAGAATGCCCTGCAATGCCACGGTTATCAGTATGGTTCAATTGAGGAGCTCACCTGGCTGCGCGACTGCTTCAACGATGTGGAATGGGCCTCCCTGGAGAGCCTGTGGCCCAAACCCACACGGAGCGTCGGATGGCGGCGGTAAGGTCCGATCGATTTACCAGAGTACGTGGTCTCAGGTTCTGCTCCCTGTTATGGAAATCTCGCTTCGAAGAAGATGGTGTGTGTAGACGCTCTTGTATATAATTAGCTACAAAAGCAGAGCTGCTATAAGGTGTATTGCCTAGAGCCGGAAAAGGGACGGCTTATCCCCACCCCCCTCGGTTACTAAGACCTCTGTTTAGACATGTACTAAAAATATGACGTGTACTAAAACCCGTCAGAGAAATCACCAAATTTAGGTCCCGTCAGATGCCCGTCATGACTATTGACGCTGCCAAGAATAGACGAATGGATAAGCAGAAAAAAATACCGGGTGATAGCACGTGAACTGTCCTGAAGTATCTTATAGCCCCCATAGCAGCTTAACTCCAGGTTCTAATTGACCCTAATAAACCGATTATTCATTATCGTGACGAGCTTCGTATGCATAGGTGGGGTGGATTCCAAAGAGACAAGATTCATTTCGATAAGAGGCTTGGACACGAGGTGGGCTGGCGACTGGCAGGACGCGCAGTAGCTTTTTTGGGGGCTCACGGGCCCTTCGGAGTCTGGGGTAGCTCGTAACAGGGAAAACAACCAGGAGGACGCTTTGACAGGTAGAATTGCGAAAAACCAGAAAAAAGGTAAAAGAAAAAGGAAAAAAAGGCGCGTGTTGCAATTATTTACATAAACATGCAGGGTGGCAGAAAGAAGGCAAAATGGTTAGAGATTGAGGAGCAATTAAACAAAGAACAGATAGGCGTGTATGCGGTTACAGAAACACACCTTAGAGACTTGGAAGAGCCACACATATAAAAATTATGTTTGGGAAGGGTGTACAGGACCATATCGGAAAGGAAAGGTGGGGGTGTAGGAATGCTAATTCACCGCGGAGCCAAATGGGTTAGAGTGAAACAGACGTGTTCAGAGCACCTCTGGGTTCTGGGCACAGTAGGTGGAAAGGAAACGTGGCTAGGGGTAGCCTACTTGTGGACGGGGAATAACTGCAGAGAAAAGAATCAGGAGATAGTGGATTGCATGAGTGCGGATATTAAGGAATTTGGTAATGGGGCCGAAATCATCCTTCTAGGGGACATGAATGCCCACATACATGACCTTGACGGATATTCAGACACCAATGGGAAGTTATTACTAGATCTTTGCGAGCAACATAGTCTGGAGATAGTTAACACGGGGCCTAAATGTGACGGCCAGATCACATGGGAAGTCGGAAACAAGCAATCAAGTATTGATTATTGTCTCATGACTGAAGGAATTTACCACAAACTGACAGAAATGAGGATAGACGAGGAAGGCATTAACAGCTTGGGTAGTGATCATAAACGAATAACATTACAAATGGGATACGAAACTGAAAATATGAGCGTGGAATCAAAGTCTGGCAGCTCGTATTTAAATGACAAACAAATAATAAATATAGCCGCAAGAGTCGAGGAAGAAGTAGGCGAAATACCAGGCAAGGACTGGGAGTATAGTGAGCCGTTACATCTAATGACGAAGGAGATAGGGAAAGAGAAAGAAAACTGTTGCTGGAAAGGAAAAAGGAAGCCAAAAGTTGGTGGAACAAGAAAATCCGGGAGGCGATCGAGAAGCGACGCGAAGCATCACGGGAGCATAGAAAGGCAAAAAAGGAGAAGCGGCCGCAGGACGAAGTCAAAAAAATATGGGAAATATATTTAGAAAAAAAATCCCATGTACAGAAATTGGTAGAGGCAAGAATAAAGGTGAAAGTGAACGCTGGATGACAGAGATACACGAAAAAAGGAGGCCGCGCCTAGGATTTTTTGGAGCCACATAAAGGCGCTAGGTAGGAAGTCTGTCACAACGCAACAACATATTCTAGATGAAGGAGGAAATCAATTGGAAGGGTACGAAGCGCTAGGTTGCATCCAAAAGGTAACAGCCGATTCGTTTCAAAAGAGCGTCCAGGGGATCTCCCCGGTGAGTAAAAGTGTGGCGGAGAAAGCAACAGAGGAAGAGCTAGTACTTGATAATTTCAACTGGAAAAAGGCCGAAGGAAAAATTCCAAAGCGCACTGCCGCGGGGTTAAAATGGGATTCCCGTTAGCCTCATTAACGAACTAGGACATAACACTAAAGAAGCATTGTTAGAAGCAGTAGAAAAAAGCTTAAAGGACGGACAAATACCGGACAGTTGGCGACAAAGTAGAATGAACTTAATCTATAAAGGCAAGGGAGAAAAGGACAAGATTCGCTCGTATAGACCACTAACCATTACATCGGTACTATACAGGTTGGCGATGCAAGCAGTAAAAATGAAAATAGAAACATGGGCCGAACATAACGATATTTTGGGAGAACTTCAGAACGGATTTCGAGTCGACAGGCGGTTAGACGATAACCTGTTTGTTCTCACTCAGTGTATAGAAATATCTAAAATAGAGAATAGGCCCTTGTATGTGGCTTTTCTAGACATCACTGGGGCATACGACAACGTTAATCAGGAAATTTTGTGGGATATATTGAAAGGAATGGGCATGGGCGACGACTGTATACAGCTTTTGAGGGAGATATACCGAGAAAATACAGTTTGCATAGAGTGGGAAGGAATGCGTAGCAAAGAGAACGTTGAGGTTAGCAGGGGTCTGAGACAGGGATGTCCTTTGTCCCCGCTGTTATTCATGCTGTACATGGTGAGTATGGAAAAGCGCTAGAAGGTAGCAACATTGGTTTTAATCTGTCACACAAACAGGGCGGCATGATGATTGAGCAGAAGCTTCCAGGTTTATTTTATGTGGACGATATCGTCTTATTTGCGGACAGTCGAGATGATATACAGCAGCTGGCGAATATATGCGGAAGGGAAGGTGAAGCTCTTGGACTAGGATTCAGTGTAACGAAGTGTGGATTGATGGTATTCAATGATCCCTGTGATCAGACGGTGTCCATACAAGGCCAAGAAATACCGAGGGTAAGTGAATACAGTACCTTGGAGTATGGGTAAATGAGAGTGACAGATACATGGAGGTACAGGAAAAAGCCTCGGCAGCAAAAGGAAAGAGGAATGCGGCAATAATGAAGCACAGAGCGTTGTGGGGATACAATAGGTATGAGGTGCTTCGAGGTCTGTGGAAGGGTGTAATGGTTCCAGGGCTTACTTTTGGGAACTCAGTGGTGTGCATGAGGGCAGAGGTGCAATCGGGAATGGATGTAAATCAAAGGACTGTGGGACGCCTCGCGTTGGGTGCTCACGGGAAGACGACAAACGAGGCTGTAAAGGGCGATATGGGGTGGGCAGGTTTTGAGGCGAGGGAAGCGCAGAGCAAAATAAGGTTCGAAGAAAGGCTAAGAATATGAAGGAGAGTAGATGGGCAGAGAAGGTGTTCGGTTATTTGTATAGGAAGAGCGTGGACACACAGTGGAGAAAAAGAACTAGAAGACTCACTAGTAAATATACGGCTGGTATTGTGAGCCATATGTCAACAAGAGCGTTAAGGGAAAAGTCAGGGAGGCGGAGAGGATTTACTGGATGGCAGCTATGGAGAAAAAACCGGCTTTGAGTAACTACCGAAAGGGCAAAAATGAATAAGGAGGGAGGCATTTTACGATAATTCAAGGGGAAGCGCTTTACTGTTTGAAGCGAGATCGGGCTGCCTTAGAACGCGTAGTTATAAAGCAAGATTCAGTAAAGAAGAAGAACAATGCACATGCTGCGGGAAAGATAAGGAAACGGCGGAGCATGTTCTGATTGAATGTGGAGATATCCACCCAGGTGTACGTTTGGGCACGAGCCTACAGGAAGCCTTGGGTTTTAGGGACAACAATGGAAAGCTGAACACACCCGCGATTGAAATAAGTAAGAGACGGTTAGAGTATTGGTGGCAGAAAATTAGAGAGAAAGGACAAAAATAAATATGGGAAAAATAAAATATGGACAGTGTGCCGTAAATGGCAGAGAACTTAAGCTGAAAATTTACCTTTTTTTCCATTAAGATAGAATTTATCGAAATAGAGGCATTAGGCCAACATAAAAAAAAGAAAAAAAGGTTTTTTTTTGTCGAGCCTGGTGGCATACTTGTCACCACCCCGTTATAAAGGGGACGCTCATAGCATCCATCCATCCATCCATCGTAGCCACCTCTAGTTTAGTTCTTGCAGTGTTCACTAGATGGCGGTACCGTCTCCTGTATGTAGCCACCTCTCGTTTAGTTCTTGTAGTGTTTACTAGATCGTGGTACTTGTAGCTGATGATGAAAAGATGCAAGATGTTATAAACTAGAAAGCGGTACTTGTAGTTGATGAAAGACGCGAGATCTTATAAAATAGGAATGATGTCACATATGGCGCGTGTCATTGGTTGAAGGCAATCGTTCGATTTAGTGCGGCGACGTACGCTAGGGGGAGCGATGTAATAAAATCGAGTGGGCAAAATGTACAGAGGATTCATGGTTTACCAGGTTTACCTCCGGAGCTTGGCCCACTCATCATCATTCACTTCGTGGATATGGCGGCACTTTTTTTTACATAGAACATTGATTCGAGAATTAGAAAGAAGTCGGAATACTTGGGGAATAGCCAGTGATACAGTAATTCGTAGGGTATCGAGGCACATCTCACTATATAACGAAGTCATTACAAAAGGACACGCCAGCATGTCCTCCTTTTCGCACTTCTCAATATATTGTCCTTGTCTTCAATTCACTGCTCGCGAGACCACCAGAGCAGATCTCTACAGCTGTCCGGAAAAGACAAAATAATTTCGGCATGCTGTCTATTCCATTTTTTTGCATAGCTTCCACCGCTTTGTAAAGCTAGAAGGCTAAACTTTGAACTAAACTTACTTTCCCTAAAATCATGACCTCAACTATTATCGATTCACATATATCTCCTAAGCCCCGCCGTGGTAATCTAGTGACTAAGGTACTCGGCTGCTGACCCGCAGGTCACGGGATCGAATCGCGGCTGCGGCGGCTCCATTTTCGATGGAGGCGGAAATGTTGTAGACCCGTCTGCTCAGATTTGGGTGCACGTTAAATAACCCCAGGTGGTCGAAGTTTCCGGAGCCCTCCACTACGGCGTCTCTCATAATCATATGTTGGTTTTGGGACGTTAAACCCCACATATCTATCTATCATATGTCTTCTAATTGTATAGGCGTTACGCCACCATGTACGTATCGCCTTGAAAAAAATAATTTGGCAGACAATGCAGTCGTTCGTTCGAGATTTATTGAAGCCACTGTTTCTGTTAACTTCGGATAACCAAGGTTATCCGACATTAGCGAGCAGTACTATAGCGTAACATGTCTCTCATTAGACTATGCAGTTGCAGCCAACATTAGCGTGAGCTGCTAGCATGCGGGTGAATGCAGTGCACTGCTAATAGAAGCCTCTTCTCGACACAAGTATGAATTGTCAGAAATCACTGTCGACGTTGTGAACTAGCACAAGTAAAGAAACTGGTTGGAAGAGGCCCATGAAGAAGACAATGTGAATGCTTGTATTAATGCGAGGAAAACACCGCCTACTGTTTTCCGCACCTAGTTGTGATCTTCGGAAAGACAAGGTGATGACAATGTCTACAAATACTGTAACATCGCTCTTGTATACCGAAGTCGACCCGTGCAAGCCGCGCACATCTGCAGTATGTTTTCTTTTTCCCGTACATCCTACAGAATGCCCTGCAATGCCACGGTTATCAGTATGGTTCAATTGAGGAGCTCACCTGGCTGCGCGACTGCTTCAACGATGTGGAATGGGCCTCCCTGGAGAGCCTGTGGCCCAAACCAACACGGAGCGTCGGACGGCGGCGGTAAGGTCCGATCGATTTGTCAGAGTACGTGGTCTCAGGTTCTGCTCCCTGTTATGGAAATCTCGCTTCGATGAAAATGGCGTGTGTAGACGCTCTTGTATATAATTAGCTACAAAAGCAGAGCTGCTATAAGGTGTATTGCCTAGAGCTGGAGAAGGGACGGCTTATCCCCACCCCCCCTCGGTTACTAAGACCTCTGTTTAGACATGTACTACAAATATGACGTGTACTAAAACCCGTCAGAGAAATCACCAAATTTAGGTCCCGTCAGATGCCCGTCATGACTATTGACGCTGCCAAGAATAGACGAATGGATAAGCAGAAAAAAATACCGGGTGATAGCATGTGAACTGTCCTGAAGTATCTTATAGCCCCCATAGCAGCTTAACTCCAGGTTCTAATTGACCCTAATAAACCGATTATTCATTATCGTGACGAGCTTCGTAATCATATCGTCCCCTTGGCACTTGAAAGCTTATATTTGCAATTCTCTAGTTTTTTTTCCTTTTGCAGTAACGGCACGGGAGTCCAGGGAAATAATGCTACAACCTGGGTCGAAGCCGTCGAGTCCCGCCACTCGGTCACTTTCGGTGGCGTCAACCGAACACCAGTACAGCAGCGGCTGGCCGAGGACACCGCTGATTGTCGGTCCACCACCGTCGGACGACGAGCCCCGAACTCTGCTCCTGCTGTCCGTACCGAACGCCGTTCTCAGGGACCCCTTCCACGGTCACTCTGGAAGATCTCTTAAGCGGAGCACTGCCGTTCCGCGTTTTCCCCGAACTGCGGCAGGCATGTAGCCGGTAACGAGTGACGAATGGCAGAATGGGTGAATAAATGGGACAGTCGCGTTGATGGTGAATGCCAGCGCACTGTTTGAATCGGTCAACGCATGCACGCACGCACACAAACACACAGACAGCCATGCGTAAGCTGCATTGCTACTATAACGCTATAGCGTCCAAGAGCTCGCTTCGAAGAAGTGACGGTTGTTGTGAGGTGAAAATAAATGCAGACCGTACCCTAAAAATAAAAAAGTGCAAATCAAATACCCAAAATCTTCGGGTCGAGTGAAAGTCAAACCAAGGTCTTTGTTGTGCTAGCCAGGTGTCCTCTTTCAGGGCCAAGCTATTGCTTGAAACTGTTACCAAAAAAACGTGCTATATAGATGGCGCGTAGCGGGACGTGTCTTTATAAGTATAATGTTGCATGACAGACGCGTAGAATTGCGCCAGATGTCGAAACATGTGGATTCTGCAGAGAGTGGGCGTTTAAAAGGACCACCCATTATGAGAAATTAGGCGAAGCTTGCACTTACAACAGCACAAGGCTAGAAGCAGCGAAACTGGGTGATTCAGAAGACTAATCTTTTTCCATGGTATACGTATGGCACGGCATGATGCGTGCTACAACCTGGTGCATAATACACAACCTAATGCATGGTATTTGCATACGAAGCTCTCAGATGTGTGCTTTGTTGGCTATTACTCATTAGACAGATTCAGCTTAGCGTGCACAACAGCCTTGAGCACACAATGGGTGAGAGAGAGCAAGACTGCGCACGCGCTTAACCTTGCAAAGATGCGTGCGTTTGCGCACGCAAGAGATGCGCATGCTAGATTAACGTTGCGCCAGATCTCGGTGCTTACGTTTATTCCCGCTACGGTCGTTGTGTACCTTACCGGCGGCTGTCTTGAGAGATCTCGACCTGCCACGAGAAGTACACAATGACTGCGTACGTCAACGACATGGCTGCTGCGAAAAAAAAAAGCCGCGTCCATCAGCTATTGCAGTTCATTTGTTCGCCTATAGAAGGCGCATACGATCACTCAAAATCAATTATGTTTACGCCGAAGTTGATTGATATGTGGGGTTTAACATCCCAAAACCACCATATGATTATGAGAGACGCCGTAGTGGAGGGCTCCGGAAATTTCGACCACCTGGGGTTCTTTAACGTGCACCCAAATCTGAGCACACGGGCCTACGACATTTCCGCCTCCATCGGAAATGCAGCCGCCGCAGCCGGGATTCGAACCCGCGCCCTGCGGGTCAGCAGCCGAGTACCTTAGCCACTAGACCACCGCGGCGGGGCTATGTTTACGCCGAAGTGCACACGTATATATATATATATATATATATATATATATATATATATATATATATATATATATATATATATATATATTATATATATATATATATATATATATATATATATATATATATATATATATATATATAGGCAGGCATGGTGGTTGAGTGGCCGTAGCGTTGCATATCGTCCAGTAGATCCTCCGTGAGCGGTCACAACGTGGTTTTATTTCGACGTTTCGGCCTAGAGTCTGGCCTTCATCAGGAATCCTGACGAAGGTCAGACTCTAGGCCGAAACGTCGAAATAAAACCACGTTTGTGACCGCTCACGGTGGATCTACTGGACTATATATATATATATATATATATATATATATATATATATATATATATATATATATATATATATATATATATATATATTGTCATGACCAAGAAAGAAGCTAGCGCTTCGGCGCGTGGATCGCTAGAGCAAGGAGGAGGAAGACGAAGTACAGAATAAGAACAGCTGGCCCAGGATCGGGTGTTGTCTCTTGTTCTCTGTCTCGCTCATCACAATGGCGCAGTCGACAAAGAAGAAGGCTTACGTCCCGGCTTCGTCATCCAGGACAGCTGCGATTAGCGCCGCTTGAGGACGGCATCAAGGCCTCCTCGGCGGCTGCAGTACCCGTTACCAGTACCATTTCACAAGGGACGCCGTCCACCCGTCCTTGGCTATGAATTCTGCCGTCAGCGCAAGCCGACAAGTGAACCCTCTGCGGGAAGCCACCGGTACGTGTCTTCGTGGTTTCATCAGCAGTGCGGGCTTCTCCATCGAGGAACGCCGTTCATGCTTCCTTGGCAATGGGGTCCCACCCTCCGCTTCAGTTACCCTTCAAACCACCAGTGGACGGCGTCCAGGCCTCCCTTGGGGTTGTAGAAGATGACTTTATTGACACCCTACTACCATTTCGCGGCAGGGATCCGCACCGGCTCCTGTCATTTGGGAATGCCGCTCATGCTTCCCATGGCCGACATTCCCGTTGCCGCACTCTTTCAACATACGAGCTGCCAGGGAACGCCGTCCAGGCTTCTCTGCTCGTCAACCTCACCGGCGTGAGTGCTGCAACCGCTACTCATTCGAAGACCGCGATCACCAACGCTTCGGACTTCACACACGACAGCGCCGCGAACCTGCAGCGTTCCATCGCGCTACTCCGCGTCAAGACTGACAAACTGACAGCGTCAATCTCCGAGTGAGCTCCTACAATGTTACCAGAATTGCGTGCCACTAACGCCGTGTTGGACGTAGCTGCCTCGCACGACCTTCAGGCAAGCCCATTGGAGTAACGCAGGCAGCTTTGGGGCTCCCTCCTGCAGCTCTCAGACCAGCTCGACGGCGTTGCCTCAGTGATATCCGCATTCTCACCTGCCGCCCCACCATCGCCCTCCACCTACGAACTGCCGTAATTCGACGGGGTGCGGAACGACGCCGACAGCTGGGTGGCAACCGTCAACGCGCTAGCAATGCGCAAGGCCTGGACGGATCTCAGAAATGGACCGTGGCTGTAGACTGTCTTCGGGAAGGTGCAGTGGCGTGGCACCGGTATGAGGGCTGGAAGCAGCAGTCATGGGCGGAGTGGAGCTGCAAGCTCATAGCTGCTTTCGGTCGTAATCCTTACCACCTCTCCACCACCACCCCGTCCAACCTGGCCGGTATCGAGGAGCAAGCTCCAGAGGCTTTCCACCTCGAGTCTGCAGCTGTGCGCTGCAGCTCACCACACGAGAAGTTCCCGTAGCAAGTTCACTGCGGCCACAGGCCGCTACTGAAGTCGGACCTCTTGAAAGGCGTTGCTCCAACGAAACAGCCGCAGAGAATCATCTCGACTGTGCTGCATTGCCCTTCATCGACACAACCCCATTCGCACACCGAGCTGAAGTGGAGCAACATTTCGAAGGTTCCTCGGAGCCCTCAACCGCGTGGCAGAAAGCTTCTCCACCTGTCCTACGAATGATGTCAGACGCAAGTGCGACACGCCACTGCTGCTCTCAGTACCCGCGCCGGTACACGATGCCATCATGTCAGTGTGTGATGCAGGGTTCTTGTTGCTGATTTGTTTTTCTCCCGGGCTGAGCCTCAGAGAGTTTTGTTAATAAGGACAAAGCCGTTCGGTTTCCAAGAAACACACAAAAAGTTTAATTGAAAAGTAAAAAGACAAAGATTCCTCACAAAACAAAACACTTAATAAACAGTTGACTGGACATGACGAAACACATCTGTAAACACCCAACAAGAACGTTCAAAGTCAGTAACTAAACCTAACGTTCGAAAGGGGCTGAGTGATGGGAGTAGCGCAAGAGTATCGGTGCAGTCTCACCCACAAGTTGGTTTTCGCCGACGATGAGCAAACCGGAACGCGGTGATTCCGGCTTCAGGACGCGGGCAGGACGGGGATGAAGGAACGCTGGCTGCTGACGACACGTCGAGAAACCAGGCCGGAACGTGGTGGCTCTGGCTTTAGGAGTGTGGACCCGTCTGTGACGAGAGAACGCAGGCTGGTGGTGACGCGTCAGAGAACCAGGGTCGACCTAGTCAAGCAGCTGGGCGCACAGCTCGGGCCCGGAGCCCGACGGCTGTAGCTCGCCTGCCGGAACCAAAGTCCGCAGGCCCTGGAAAGGAGTTCAGGACCGGATGGCCACGGTCCTTTGGAGCGGGAACACGACGGCAGGAGGCCCCGGCCGGTTGAAGACCTGCAGGCTCGGGTCCTACGCCCGACGGCCCATCTTCAGCGCCCGGTCCGGTGACGACCTTCCGCTTGCACTGCCTGCCTCGAATTCCCCTTGCTCTCGTCTGCTCAGGCTCCTGCTTCAGCTCTGGCCCACTTGTCTCGTTCTCATTGGAGATACTGCTGTCTCGTGGTGTCAAGCCATTGGGCCTTGAAATCTCCGTGTTCGCTGCCCATTGGATGTTTTATCTTTTGTTTACTTCACGTCCTGCCACGCATCCTCGTGCTCGACGCTCTTTAACGTCGTCATTCTTGTTTAAGCAGCCCCGCACGTGCACTCTGGTATTTCTCCTTTTGTTTTTTTTTTTTTTTCCGTGACGCGCACTTTTCGAAGGCGCGCACTTTGAACGCGCACCACACATCACATACGCCCCCCTTTCATTCAAGTTTTTTTTTTTAGAAAAAAAAACTGCCGATGAGTGCGCGTTCTGCACTACGTCACAATTACACCACATATTTGCACCACGCAGTTCAACACATCACACCGATGGCACCACACTGCTTCTTCGTTGACATGTCTCACGTCGAAACACCGAGTCCACAGAACGTAACATTCAACCAACAACAATAAGAAAAGTTTTTTTTTTTTTTCGAGAAGAAAAAAAAAACTGCCGTTGAGTGCACGTTTCGCACTGCACCACAATTTACCCACATATGTCCGCCACACAGTTCACTGCATTGCCCAAAGGTCCACATTCACTAACCTCAAAATACGCAAGAAGTGAGAAAAAGTATGGACACATCTAGCGGATTGTGAAAATCCCCAAATTAGTATTACACCACCCCTTTTTTTTATCATATATACCCTATCATCTCAAAAACTATACATCATGTTAATGTTACATTGCATGTAACTTCTTCAAATATTTACAAGCAACACCCTTCCATGGTCCGCAAGCAAGATCCAAAAGAAACCAGCGGGAAATCGAATTTGACGCTTAAGTTATAGCGTCCCATACAAGACGTTTAACTGCTCTAACCATTTGACAAGAGTAAGGAATCGGAAGCCAGTGGAAGAATTCTCGACCGTAAGCTCGTATGAACCTAAAGCTGTGTATCACCAGGTTCCCAACCTCGAAATCACAAGCATACACGCTGGAATGTCTGTATGCCAGTCGGAGGCGTTGCCTCCAGGCGCACCAGTACAACCACGCCTGAATCATTTCATCCTTCCCACGAACGCCTTGCTTGAGCTCGTAAGCCGCTAATCGTTGAGACATCTTAACAGAAGCGACCTCTTCAACCGAAGATGCCAAAGAGCACCAGTCGGCGTCCTTCCTCGTACAATAACCTGCTGGACCATTACTGCCTTCTGGTTCACTTTCCATCCCTTCAGCTTTCTGTATTGCTTGTTCATCAATACTTTCAACCCTTCTGCCTGGGTCATCGTGATTACCCTCATTGTCACATATAGCTGACCTACATTGCAACTCTACTCTCTGTTCTTCAACAAGTGCTTTTGCATTTTGCTCCAATATTCTTCTAAAAGCATCATCTACAATTTCCCGAGAACACAAGCCATCTCTCTGTATGGGCAAGTTATAATCATGGTGAAAAACCATGTCCGTAGCGTCTGTTGCTATCTCCAGTGGCCCAAAACAATAGGTAGCTGCTACATCAGAGCTTTCATTATGGCATTCGCCGGCATTACCTAGGAGACCTTTTATTGCTCCTTCAGCGGAGCTATTCAGAGGCAATCCTACCTCTGAATAAAGTGCGCTTGACCTCTCACAGGTTTCAAAATACCCTTTACTCTGAATGGAACGTTCTTGTTCCATGCTCACGAAGCATTCCTGCGCTTCAATAAGCTTATCGAGTCTCCTAGTCTTTTGACTGTTTACCTCCCTGTCATACTCTTTCAGAGTTTCTTTCTCTAGCGAAAGGTCATGACGAGGTACAGGGTCAGTCTCACGTAAATTCAAATCGCTCCCGATGTAACTGCTTTCAGAGCACACCTCATCCACTGGTTGACTACTCTGGCTCTCAGACCACGTATATTCAGCGTTTTCCCTCTCAAGCCACTGCTGCAAATCCTCATATTCTAGTTCCAACAGTCTCTTCTTTTCGCGCATCTCTATCTCGAGCAGCCTTTTCTTTTCACGCATTTCTAGCTCAAGCTGCTCCTTCTTAGCGCGTGTCTCTCGCTCGAGCTTCTCTCTCCTAGCCCGTGTTTCTCGCTCGAACTCCTCTCTCTTAGCGTGTGTTTGCAATGCAATCTGCTGCTTTTTAGCGTCACATATCGCAGCCCGTTCCTCTTGCGCTTGCGCCATTTGCTTGTCGTACCACTCCTTGAACTCCGCTCCCTTGAGACTTATACTCTCCGCCAGATCTAATAATTCCGAAGTGCTTTTCATGGCTTTCATCGCGTCGAAAAATCTACATGAAAAACAAACGACTTTGTCCTGTCGCAGCGGACGCCAATTTGTGATGCAGGGTTCTTGTTGCTGATTTGTTTTTCTCCCGGGCTGAGCCTCAGAGAGTTTTGTTAATAAGGACAAAGCCGTTCGGTTTCCAAGAAACACACAAAAAGTTTAATTGAAAAGTAAAAAGACAAAGATTCCTCACAAAACAAAACACTTAATAAACAGTTGACTGGACATGACGAAACACATCTGTAAACACCCAACAAGAACGTTCAAAGTCAGTAACTAAACCTAACGTTCGAAAGGGGCTGAGTGATGGGAGTAGCGCAAGAGTATCGGTGCAGTCTCACCCACAAGTTGGTTTTCGCCGACGATGAGCAAACCGGAACGCGGTGATTCCGGCTTCAGGACGCGGGCAGGACGGGGATGAAGGAACGCTGGCTGCTGACGACACGTCGAGAAACCAGGCCGGAACGTGGTGGCTCTGGCTTTAGGAGTGTGGACCCGTCTGTGACGAGAGAACGCAGGCTGGTGGTGACGCGTCAGAGAACCAGGGTCGACCTAGTCAAGCAGCTGGGCGCACAGCTCGGGCCCGGAGCCCGACGGCTGTAGCTCGCCTGCCGGAACCAAAGTCCGCAGGCCCTGGAAAGGAGTTCAGGACCGGATGGCCACGGTCCTTTGGAGCGGGAACACGACGGCAGGAGGCCCCGGCCGGTTGAAGACCTGCAGGCTCGGGTCCTACGCCCGACGGCCCATCTTCAGCGCCCGGTCCGGTGACGACCTTCCGCTTGCACTGCCTGCCTCGAATTCCCCTTGCTCTCGTCTGCTCAGGCTCCTGCTTCAGCTCTGGCCCACTTGTCTCGTTCTCATTGGAGATACTGCTGTCTCGTGGTGTCAAGCCATTGGGCCTTGAAATCTCCGTGTTCGCTGCCCATTGGATGTTTTATCTTTTGTTTACTTCACGTCCTGCCACGCATCCTCGTGCTCGACGCTCTTTAACGTCGTCATTCTTGTTTAAGCAGCCCCGCACGTGCACTCTGGTATTTCTCCTTTTGTTTTTTTTTTTTTTTCCGTGACGCGCACTTTTCGAAGGCGCGCACTTTGAACGCGCACCACACATCACACAGTGGAAGAGGCTGATACCAGTCCTCATACAGCTCAGTTAGAGAAGCCAACCCCAATATCACCTTTACTGAGGCAAGCGGAGACACCAGCATCGCCTATGCTTGAACCATCTACGGTGATGGCGCCGGTAGAGCCCAAGGTAACCACTGCATGTGTCACTGACCAAGATCATGAGGAGAAAGTTGGCGCTCAAGATGCAGACAGCAACCAGTCTCGACCTCCTGATAGACTTGTGGAAGACTCTGGCACCCAGTTTCAGCGTGGCCAAGGCCGACCTCCGAGATGCAGCCACTATATCGACCACCAGATCTACCTTTGGCAGATACCGGGACCAAATCGCGACCGAGAGCGTCGGTCGCAACGAGGCTTTCCACCTCAAGGCTGCAGCTGTGCGCTGCAGCTTACCACAGGAGAAGTTCCCGAAGCAAGTTCACTGCGGCCAGAGGCCGCTACCGAAGTCGGACCTCTTGAAGGGCGTTGCTCCAACGAAACAGCCGCAGAGAATCATCTCGACTGTGCTGCATTGCCCTTCACCGACGCAACCCATTCGCACACCGAGCTAAAGTGGAGCAACACCTCGAAGGTTCCTCGGAGCCCTGCAGCCGCGCGGCAGAAAGCTTCTCCGCCTGTCCTACGAATGACGTCAGACGCAAGTGCGACACGCCACTGCTGCTCTCGGTACCCGCGCCGGTACACGATACCATCATGTCAGCGCAAGAGGCTGATACCAGTCCTCATACAGCTCAGTTAGAGAAGCCAGCCCGAATATCACCTTTACTGAGGCAAGCGGAGACACCAGCATCACCTATGCTTTAACCGCCTACGATGATGGCGCTGGTAGAGCCCAAGGTAACCACTGCATGCGGCGCCTGAGTCCACAGCACTTTTTCAAAAGACATCGTGGCGTGCAAAAGGGCGACCAGCTCGAGGCAGCCAGTGCCGTCCACCAGAAACTTTGCCGCCAGCTCCGCGCGCGCACAGTCATGGCCGAGTGTCATTACCAAAAAAGACGCTGGCGCTCCGGCAAGCGGACAGCTAGAGCAAAAATGAGGAAGACGAAGTACAGAATAAGAACAGCTGGCCCAGGATCGGGTGTTGTCTCTTGTTCTCTGTCTCATTCATCACAATATATATATATATATATATATATATATATATATATATATATATATATATATATATATATATATATATATATATATATATATATATATATATATATATATATATATATATATATATATATATATATATAACAGCCGCTAAATACGGCTGCATGAAAGAGGAGGAGGAAGTGAATTTTCGTTTGGTGCTGGACTGGCGCCATCTTGCTCGTCGAGTTCTGTGCGCTGTAAATAGATTATTAAACAAGTTACTCGTAAGATTATTGGTGGAGCTGGACAACCCCAGTACCTCCATGGAGACGCACAGCGGTTGCACCATCGGCGACCTTTTGACTGCTTCGACTGCTGGTACTTCCTCTACACCGCCCTCATCAGTCCAAGCCACCACCTACGTCACACTCCCGCACCTACGGGATCCCGGCCCTTTCTCCGGTGATGGTACGATCGATCTTGACACTTGGCTGAACCGGTACGAGCACGTCGATGCTACTCACCACTGGGATCCAACGCTCATGCTCGCCAACGTGCTTTTCTACCTGGACAGCACTGCCCGAACATGGCTTGAAAGCCACGAAGCCGACATAACGAGCTGGGATCTCTTCAAAGAAAAGATACGCGACCTGTTTGGCGATTTATCTGGTCGTCAGCTCACTGCAAAGAAGACTCTTGCCACACGGGCCCAGTATTCTACCGAATCCTACGTCTCCTACATTCTTGACGTCTTGGCCTTTTGGTCCAAGGCCGACCAGTGCATGTCGGAAGACGAAAAGGTTAACCACGTCTTGAAAGGGATTGCTGACGATACTTTCAACCTGCTGGTTTTTAACAACGTCTCGAGCATCGACACCCTCCTTAAGGAATGTCGAAGTCTCGAACAAGCTAAAGCCCGCCGCGTAGCCCGAAGCATCGTGCACCTTCCGAACACAGCGGCCACATCTTCGTGTGACGACGCCTTCTACCAGGCCCCTCGATGTGACAACTTTACACGCATCATTCATCGAGAAGTCGAGGCAGCACAACCGGTAGCCACACCATTACCGACGCCTGCACCTTCCCCGATCACGATCTCTTTGATACAAGTCGTCGTTCAAGAGCTATCGAAAGTCGGCCTACATCCTGTTCCGGCCGTATACTCTGCTGAGCCTTCTTATCATCTCCCTTCTGCTCCTCGCATACGACGCAATCTGTCCGAATGGCGTACTCTTGATGACAGGCCCATATGTTTTAACTGTCGACGCGTTGTTCATATTGCTCGTCAATGCCGCAGCCGCTCGGCTCCACCCTCTCATTATGCACCTCAATATCACGCCACTTCTGTTCACCAGTCGTCCCCATCACTTTCTCCATCAACGCCGACCACATTTTCCGCTCCTGCAGCACCTCTGAGCAGACCTCGCTATGACCGGTCACCGTCCCCTGCTCGTCGTCAATCCTGGTCGCCTCCACAACGCTGTGCTGCCTCCCCGACCTATTCGCAGCACCTCCGACCGAAAAACTAGGCCGTGCAGCTTCTGGAGGTGGAGTTGCGTTGACGACCTTCGTAGTAAATCCTCGCTTAATGTTAACGACGAACCGGAACCTTTTGGACGTTACTGTCGACAATGTTCGTGTCAGTGCATTGATAGATACTGGCGCGCATGTGTCCATTATGAGGGCTAACCTTCACCGCCGACTTGAAAAAGTTGTCACGCCCACCCTCAACCGCGCTGTACGAGTCGCCGATGGAGGAATGGAATGGAATGAAAAAACTTTATTTCGGTCCTGCAGGACGCGCTTAGCGCGTAGCGGGCGTCTCCCACGTAGGGACCGACAGGGAGTACCTGGCGGCCGCTTCGTGGGCCTGCTGGACGGCCCATCGCTGGTCGGCGAGAAGTGAGCTCCTGAGGGACCTCTCCCACTTGCTTGAGGTGGAGTCGGGAGGAGTTGTTCTACACTCCCAGAGCATGTGTTCGAGTGTCGCTGTGTGTCCACATGATGGGCATGTGTCGCTGGGGTATGCATCGGGATAATAAACGTGAAGCGTGGCAAGGTTTGGGTACGTGTGTGTCTGTAATAGGCGTAGGGTTAATGCCTGCGGTCGGTTAAGTTTCGGATGTGGGGGTGGAAAAATGCGGCGTTCCAAGTAAAAGTGCTTTGTAATTTCATTGTACGTAATTGGTGCATCCCGATTGGTATCCAACCCAGCAAAATGAGGTTGCCCTGTGGCAGTGCGGTCGGTAAGTGCGCGCGCTGCATCATGGGCGATCTCGTCGAGGTTGGATAGGGCACCCGGCACCTGGCCGGGATGGGCGGGGAACCAGATGACAGTGTGGTGCTTCAGGGCACTCGGGTCCGCATTGCGCAGGATACGTAACGCCTGGTCGGAGATGACTCCGCGTTCGAAGGCTGTGATGGCCGGTCTGGAGTCGCTGTAGATGAATTCCCGTTTGCTGTCGAGCATAGCTATAGCTATAGCTACTTGCTCCGCTACTTCGGGGTTTCGGGTGAGGATTGTGGCTGAGTTAAGAGTCTGCTGCGCGGATGATACCGCGACCGCGGCGAAGGCTCGGTTGTCCACGGCAGCGGCGTCCCTGCAGCGGCGTCCACGAACGAGACTTTGTCCGCTTCCATGTCTATGCGCTTGAGAATGGTGGTCGCCCGCGCAAGGCGCCTGCCTCTGTTGCATTCGGGGTGTACATTTCGTGGTATGGGAGCGATCGTAATAAGGTCGCGGATTTCACGGGGAATTAGAGTCAACTCTGGGGGGTCCCTGGCCCTCGAGGAGAAGAAGCCGAGCTCGCGCAGAATATGGCGGCCCGCCTTGGTTGTAGCGAGTCGGGTCAATTGCACACGTTCCTGAGCTTCGGCGATCTCTTCTAGCGTGTTATGTACGCCAAGCTCGAGGAGTTTGTACGTTGGAGTGGTGATAGGGAGGCCAAGGGCTCGTTTGACCACCTTGCGAATGAGCGCATTGAGTTGATCGCGCTCAGCACGTAGCCACTTGTGTATAGCGGCAACGTACGTAAAATGGCACAAAGCAAACGCGTGTACGAGACGCAGCAGGTTGTCTTCTTTGAGGCCATGGTGCCTGTTGGCTACTCTACGTAGGAGTCGTATGGCATTCTCAGTCTTAGTCCTGAGCTTGTGTACTGTTTGGGTGTTGGTTCCGTGGGACTCGATGATCATGCCGAGGACGTTGATGGTGTCTACCCTGGGTATAGTACGACCATCTCTGGTGTGGAGGGTGATATTGCGTTCCGCCGGAGGTTTCCACCCTTTGGGCTTGGCACCCCGGCGTTTGGGCAAATATATCAACAGCTCCGACTTCGCAGGTGAGCACCTGAGACCGGTGTGGTCGAGGTAAGCCTCGGTGGTGTCGATAACCTCTTGCAGGGCGGACTCAATGAAGCCATCCGACCCTGTGGAGCACCATATGGTTACATCATCCGCATAGATAGTGTGATTTAGCCCGTCTATTTTTGAAAGTCGTTCGGAAAGCCCGATCATCACGAGGTTGAAGAGCGTGGGTGAGAGGACGGATCCCTGAGGAGTGCCCCGCTGTCCGAGCTCCACTTCTTCCGACACTAGGTCTCCTACGCGGAGGACGGCTCTGCGCCGAGTGAGAAAAGAGCGGATAAAGTAGTAAAATCGATTACCTAGGCCGAGGGCTGCGATCGCTTTCAAGATTGACGAGTGCGTTATGGTATCGAAGGCTTTTTCTAAATCGAGACCGAGTATTGCACGAGTGTCCCGAGTGTTTCCGCCATCTAGAATTTGATGCTTTAGGAGTAACATGGCGTCTTGAGTGGATAACCCTGGTCGGAAGCCAATCATGTGGTGCGGGATGTAGTCGTTATCTTTGAGGTATCGACCAACCCTGTTGAGGACGACGTGCTCAGCCACTTTGCCCACGCACGACGTGAGAGATATGGGGCGTAGGTTATCTAGGCTCGGCGCCTTTCCCGTTTTGGGTATGAGAACCGTGTGAGCTAGTTTCCAAGCATCGGGTATCTCACCCTTTTTCCATATCTCGTTGATAGTGTCAGTGAGGTAAGTGACGGAAGAATCGTCCAGGTTGCGTAGGAGCTTGTTGGTGATGCCATCGGGGCCAGGGGCTGAGCGGCCATTGAGCTCATGGAGATCCCGGCGCACATCTTCAATAGAGAACTCGGCGTCTAAGTTAGTGTTGTCGCTGCCAGAGTAATCAGGGTGGGGGGTCACAGGGCCCGTGGGGAGCGGGAGATATTTTTCCACGAGGTTCTTGACAACACCTTCCGGTGACACTGTTCGTTTAGCCTGATGAAGTATCTTCACGATCGAATGACGCTGATTTGTGCGGGTGTTGGTTTCATTGAGAAGGTTTTTGAGTAAGTTCCACGTTTTGCCATTTCGAACCTGACCATCAATCGAATTACAAATTTCGTCCCACTGCTGTTTTGAAAGGACGCGGCAGTGATCCATCATGGTCTTGTTCAGCTGAAATATGCGTTTGCGTAACCTCCGATTAAGGCGCTGGCCCTTCCACCGGGCCAATAGAGACTGTTTGGCCTCTAGTAGGTGGGCGAGGCGACTGTCCATCCTTTCGGTTGGAAGGTCTGTGCTGGTAGTTTTCGTTGCCTTATTTACATCAGCTTTGAGCTGGGCCGTCCACGTCTCGAGGCTCGGTGGGGTATCGGGAGGGCCGATGGAGGCACTGCCGCAATTCTTGGCATGTGCTCGGCGCGTGTGTCTGTTGGGGAGAGAAGCACTGCCGTTCTTTTCGCCGTTATCGAACATTGTCCTCATGAACTCATTCTCAGTATGGATTTTCTAGCCACGCACTCTGCCCTCATAGACTGTTCAGCTGACTCTCTCCATCTCGATTTACCCCTCTTTTTCGACCCGACTAGCCCACCGCAAACCAGCCTCTGCTGCATTGATTTCACGCGCCTCCCGCCTAACTCTGTCACACATGTCGACTTATGCTCCACGCCGCCAGTACCTGATGGTGATTACATGGTGGCCCCGATTCCTGCCGTGAAGATTACCCATGGGGTTGCTGTGCCGCATATGATTCTGAAGATTACGAGAAACCGCTCCTTCCTTTCACTGGTCAACTTTTCACTCACCACCCAAGTTCTACCACAGGGTATCTCCCTGGCCAAAATTACCGCTCTCCAAGATGACCCAGTCGAGCCCTTCAGAGTTGACGATTGCTGCGGCTCAGTCAGTGGTTTCCCTCCATCACGTTCTTGGGGCGCCGACATCGAGTGAATGGTGTCATCGGACCTCACGTCTGAGCAAGCTGCAGCGCTTTGCCACGTTCTTGAAGGCTATCGTAGTATTTTCGACTTTTCTAGCAACTATTTAAGCCAAACGACCATTGTCACCCATCGCATAAATACTGGCCATGCAACTCCCCTTCACCGATGCCCCTACCGTGTCTCTGCGTCGGAGTGTGCAATATTTCAACATGAAGTCGGCAAAATGCTTGCGAAAAACATTATCGAGCCTTCATGCAGCCCCTGGGCTTCTCCAGTCGTCTGTGTTAAAAATGAGGATGGAACATGGCGCTTTTGTGTCGATTACCGTCACCTCAACAAGATTGCAAAAAAGACGTTTATCTTTTACCTCGCATAGGCGACGCCCTTGACTGCCTGTGCGGCGCTACTTAATTTTCAACTATTGGCCTTCGGTCAGGGTACTGGTAGATAGCCGTCGACGAGATGGACCGCGAGAAGACCGCATTCATCACTGCTGATGGCCTTTATGAGTTTAAGGTTTGGTCTCTGCAATGCAACAGCCACATTTGAAAGAATGATGGACTCATTGCTCCAAGGGTTGAAATGGTCCACCTGCTTGTGTTACCTTGACGATGTTATTGTCTTTTCACCCACATTCGACTCGCATCTCGATCGTTTGTCAGCTATTCTGGACGTTTTTCGTCGAGCCGGACTCCAGTTTAACGCCTCCAAGTGCCACTTCGCTCGTCGTCAAAATTCCGTGCTCGGTCACCTTGTCGATCCCCAAGGCGTGCGTCCAGACCCAGAGAAAATTCGCGCAGTCACGAAATTTCCCGTCTGAGGACCACAAAGGATGTCCGCAGATTTGTGGGGTTGTGCTCATATTTCAGACGCTTTGTTAAGGACTTTGCGACCATTGCACGCCCCCTCACATACCTCTTGAAAGAAAGACGCCTCGTTTACCTGGGGCCATGACCAAGCGTCATCGTTTACGCACCTTACGACACTGTTTACAATGCCACCAATCTTGGCTCACTTTGATCCATTAGCCCCAAGCGAGGTTCACATGTACGCCAGTGGACACGGCATAAGAGCTGTGCTATTGCAGCAACAACGGGGACACGACCGTGTTATAGCTTACGCAAGTCGACTGCCATCTCCAGCCGAGCGCAACTATTCCATCACGGAGCGCGACTGCCTCAACCTTGTTTGGGCAGTCGCCAAGTTTCGTCCATGCCTGTACGGGCGCTCATTCTGTGTTTTTACGGATCATCACGCTCTCTGCTGGCTAACCTCCATGAAGGACCCTACGGGACGTCTCGCTCGTTGGGCCCTACGCCTTCAAGAGTTCTCTGTAATGTACAAAACAGGGCGATTACATCACGATGCGAACTGTTTATCCCGCTACCCATGTCGACGAAGTAACCGATACTGACGCTATCACGGACGTTTTTTTCGTGTCGCAGCTGTTGAACATAGCTGAAGAGCAACGTCGGGATGCTTCTTTACGAGCCATCGTTGGCAAACTGGAGTCAACGCCTCGCGACCCGTCCCTACGAATGTTTTTGGTGAAAGACGGAATCCTATATCGCCGTAACCTTGATTCCTTCGGATCAGACTTCCTGTCATCACAGCACACCTGCGTTCCACTGTCCTGCATAACTTCATGACGTTCCCATGATGGGCCATTTGGGCGTTTCTCGCACATACGATCGGGTACGACGTCGGTTTTTTAGGGGCGAAGCTCCTTATAGCGGCACCCGTTCGTCCCACGTCCCGTCGTAGTATGTAACCAGTCTTACGCTTTGACCTGCAAGGTGGTGCTAAGTATAACATTTTACCTCCAAGGTGGTGCCGGTGAGAGATTTCTTTTGTGCGTTGTTTAACAATAAAAAATAGTGCTCAATGTACATGCCAATGGCTGCTAATAGGAAATGAGAGACAGGAGCATTCGGCTTTTAGTCAACGCGCACGCTGCGATCCCCATTAGCAGCCATTGGCATGTACATGGAGCACTATCGGACAAGAAAGGGTTGCTACATTATACTCGCTGGGTGTAACCTCCTTAGTTTTAGAAAGGTTTAGCGAGCATTGAGCCGCAGGGCCATGAATACAATGAACTAGTATATACCATGAATGAATTCGAGGTGGTTAAAGGGGGGAAGCAGATACGAAGTGCAAACAGTAAGAAATTAAAGCTGAATCCTCCTGTCTCTCATTTCACATTAGCAGCCACTGGCATGTACATTGAGCACTATCTGACAGGAAAAGGTTGCTACGTTATACTCACTGGGCGTAACCTCCTTGGTTTTAGAAAGGTTTAGCGAGCATTGGGCCGCAGTGCCATGAATACAGTGAACTAGTATATACCATGAACTCAAGGTAGTTGAAGGTGGGAAGTAGACCCGAAGCGCAAGCCACAAGAAAGTGTGCGTGTGCCACCTCTCGTTCAGTCCTTGGAATGTCCACTGAATGGCGGTGCTTCTATATGGGGAATATATGATAAAAAGATGCGAGATGGTGGGACTTGGAGTGTTGAATAGATGGACGAACGGACACACAGACAGATGCATGGATGAACGCATGAACGGACGCAGGGGCGGATGCATGAACGAACGCAGGGACGGGCGCATGAACAGACGCATGGACGGTCACACAGACGGACGCATGGACGGACGAATGCTTCGCCCCACTCTCCATCATTTGCTACGTGGATATGCTGCAAACTTTTTTAGGGGCGAAGCTCCTTAGGGCGTGGGCTGTGCGTCCCCTGTAGCCTGTATGTAGCCACATCTAGTTTAGTTCTTGCAGTGTTCACTAGATGGCGGTACCGTCCCCTGTATGTAGCCATATGTCAACAAAGAGCGTTGTTGTGAGCCATATGTCAACAAAGAGCGTTAAGGGAAAAGTCAGGGAGGCGAAGAGTATTTACTGGATGGCAGCTATGGAGAAAAAACCGGCTTTGAGTAACTACCGAAAGGGCAAAAATGAAATAAGGAGGGAGGCATTTTACGATAATTCAAGGGGAAGCGCTTTACTGTTTGAAGCGAGATCGGGCTGCCTTAGAACGCGTAGTTATAAAGCAAGATTCAGTAAAGAAGAAGAACAATGCACATGCTGCGGGAAAGATAAGGAAACGGCGGAGCATGTTCTGATTGAATGTGGAGATATCCACCCAGGTGTACGTTTGGGCACGAGCCTACAGGAAGCCTTGGGTTTTAGGGACAACAATGGAAAGCTGAACACATCCGCGATTGAAATAAGTAAGAGACGGTTAGAGTATTGGTGGCAGAAAATTAGAGAGAAAGGACAAAAATAAATATTGGAAAAATAAAATATGGACAGTGTGCCGTAAATGGCAGAGAACTTAAGCTGAAAATTTACCTTTTTTCCATTAAGATAGAATTTATCGAAGTAGAGGCATTAGGCCAACATAAAAAAAAAGGAAAAAAGGTTTTTTTTTTTTGTCGAGCCTGGTGGCATACTTGTCACCACCCCGTTATAAAGGGGACGCTCATAGCATCCATCCATCCATGTAGCCACCTCTAGTTTAGTTCTTGCAGTGTTCACTAGATGGCGGTACCGTCTCCTGTATGTACAGGAGACGGTAAGAACAATGCACATGCTGCGGGAAAGATAAGGAAACGGCGGAGCATGTTCTGATTGAATGTGGAGATATCCACCCAGGTGTACGTTTGGGCACGAG